>JANIJG010024708.1:48218-58774 GCA_024611175.1 Megaceryle torquata
CTGGAGACTCCTCTCTGCTCCCGCTTAGCTCATAGTTGGTCCCTCTTATCTGTACAAACCAAGGTTACTCAAAGCAGGGTTAGTTTCTTCTATTCAAAACAAGCTACAGCTACAAAATTAAAAGACTACGACCCAACATTTATGTCTCACAAGGAAAAGAAATAATATTGCCTAGTAGTAGCCTTGAATTTTTCACTATCCAAGAATGTGACATAGCCCCAAAATAATTTAACACCGTGCTGGCAGTAGGATATTTACAAGAGAATTCATCAAGGCTTGCTTGATCTTGCAAGTTCTTACATTCTTACAAATAGATAAGTTTCAGTACAAGGTCTGCTGATAGTTAAACATATGCTATGCTGCAGTTTGCTGTAGGTTTTTACCTATTCATATGTCTGTAGTTTCAGATATGTCAAGAGTAAAATGGAAATTGTATGCCTGAATCCTTCATGCAGCTTTGGAAATACCAATTGTATTTTATTCTTAGTTTGCCAGCAGGCCAAGTGGGTTCTATCAGCAGAAAAATGATGGTTGCTCAATTGGCATGTGTTGAAAAGACAATGTGAATTGACATCTACTTTCTTTAAAGCTTCAACTACGTGAAATATTTTTTTTCTTTTATGGAAGAAGTCTCATCTCAAACAAGACAGAAATGAGAACCCCAACTTCCTACATTAAAATAACCTAAACCCCTAAACAACCCAACCAACCCAAAAAACCCTCTGGAGAGTAAATTAGAACTATTGCAGCTGAGACATTATGATTTTAGATAAGTTTGTTGATGGTATAGAAAAGGGCATCACTGCTCATAAGTATAAAGCATAAACAGCATAAGCAGCATTTTCAGACTGGTTCAAATGACTGCAGCCTGTTATTGCTGCATATCTGCCTGTGCAAGTACTACAGAGTATCTAATATACTGTCACCGAATATTATACATCCATCTTTTTGTGAGAGTGAATTTCTTCAGATTGAAGAGACTATCTTATACTTTGGTAAACCACATGCACAAATGGAAGCAAATGAAAAATTCTCCATTTCTATGAACTGAGGAGACTGAACTAAGTCTGGGTATTTGAAAAAGGAATCCTTTATCCCATTTCCTGTTATTCTGGTTCTGTATGAGTTATTAAATGGAAAAGACAGTTTGAGAAAGGATGGCTTACAGGTATCTGTTTATGGCACACCTTTATGAAGAGTGAAATAGGGAAACATATCTCCGGGAAGCTATGACAGATAAGTGTTTTGCCTGGCTCCTTTTTATAGTGCTGAAGTGGAGCTATATAGGAGAAGAAATTACAGTTTCCCATGGAAAAATGGGAAATACACTTGGTCAGCTGTCCAAAGACACACACTACACACCCAGAATATTATCTACTTTGTGAAAATGCGTGTGAGCAGAGCTTTCCGAAGTGTCAGGCGCTTTGTGTTATTTGGAAAATTTTACCAGCCTTTGGTAGAGAGGTAAAACTGAAAGGAGCATGTGATCGAGATAGATCCTGCAACTGTATGTCAGAAAAGGGCTTTTACTCCTGCTTGTTATCTTCCATCTTCATGCACAGATGTTTCAACAGCCTGGTTTGCCATCCACAGTGCTTGGTCACATTCTCTGTTTCACTGGACACTGACAGTGTTGAGATGGTGTCCCTATTCCTGGTACAGGGTATTCCTGAATGGTTTGAATTCCAGCTATTGCCACGCTGATTGCCTTGTAGCCTCTCTGTTTTGGTAAGAGATTCAACACACACTGAAGACACAGGGGTGCATTAAAAAGGCTCTCTCCTCCTCCTCCATTCTCCTGTCTCTCTTGGGTCATGTACTCTGCAATCTTGTGCCTGTGAATACACTTATGTATATAACTATTTTTCTTTAGCAGTGTGAAGAAAATACACTCTTGTATAAGTATTTGCCAGATTGAGCCTTAAATCTGCAGTGTAGTGTTTCCCTGCTCTGTTGAATATTTATCATGCTTTACCCCAGAGATGGTTGTATTTCAGTGAATAGCTGAGTTGATATATCAAGGCTATGAGTCTTGCCAGAATCTCACTATATGCATAGTCCTGATGAATATAACGGTGCAGTAACATAGCTGGACTTGCTCACCAGTCCAAGTATTGACAGGACCAACTCCAGCTTCTTCAAATGTTCAAGGGAGGAAAGAGTAGTATTGATTTATAGAAAGAGTTGCTGAGGGAAAAAAAATGAAGTATAAAATACTTGTAAAAATCGCTTTCCAACTGAACGCTACAGTAGTGCCTGAAAATGTTTTGAAATTGAAATAGTGTTTACTACCAAATGCAGCAATGAGCAGTAAGAGGCATTGCTCAGGAGATGTGCCAGCACCACGAAAATAACATTGGCACTGGACCATTTCTTCATCTGTGATATTTATTGTGGAGCAATATTGAGGGTCTTGATTGAGAGTTCATGCTGTGAAGTACAATGAATGTAATATCTAGAAAATGAGAGAACAGATACAGTTGGGTTGTATAATCCAATGCAACATCCATCACATTGTGAAAAAAAAAAACCTGCTGATCTTGAAAGACAGGAATATATGGAGCAGAAATGGTCCAATTTTTTTCAGGATGGAAAAGAAATGCATAACTTCATAAGCTGTGAAAAATCATGAGGAAGTAGGTTATAAATTTATTTGTTCTTAAAAGACACAAGAATCTGTTGCCATATGCCATAAAACCTGTCCTATGTGTTTTGAGGTGTCTAATTCTACTGCAGTTATTTCTTACTTATGATGTAAGATGGTATGAAAGGCTGATAAAGAAGTTCTTTATTATAAAAACTACTTTTACATTCTGTGTATTCTAATTATTTTATAATTTGAAAAGCAACTAAAACTTAGTGTCTTCATACATAAACCACCATTTAAAGTTATTTACATTGATTAAATGTTTTTAAATCATTTAAATCAATGCAAATGATGCAGATTTTAAACAGAGAAATTATTATCAGAGGTGTAGTTCAGCACTTTGGTAAATATTTTTGATTATACTGATATTGCTTGCTGCAAGCAAATAGATGTTGCAAAGAAGCAGAACTACAATGCCAACTTTTTATACTCAGCTTTATGCATAATATTTCGTATCCCAAAATTTCCTGCACATAGGTGTTCACAGTCAGTAATCTATACAAGATGCAAATTAATGCAAAAGTTTATTTTTCAAAATAAATATAATGGGATTGTGCAAGAATATTATCGGTTCCATGTGTGTAGATGCATAAATGAATGATGGTCTCTAGCTCAAAAGAGAATTTGACATACAATACCTACAGTTCAATCTAATCTGGGTTTTAGTTTTGCCTTTTGAAAGCAAATAGATATGAGGGACAGCTGTAATAGTATTTCTGGGACAGCTGTAATAGTATTTCTACCTGTAGTCAAGGATATATTTTCCTCGGGGTGGGGAAAACAGCAGTCTGTGTCTTTTGGATCCCAAGATGAATAGAAGAGCTTTGTTTTAAGAGGAAGACTATTGGTAGTCCTTTGGCAATGCTGTTTTGTTAATAGAATTAACATAAAGTGAATTCTGCATCTGAAACCTTTGTATGTAGTCTCTTGACTCAGAATGCCATTTCCAAATGCAAACAAATGTAATGTTGCACTGGACATAATTGGTTCCCAAAGTATCTGTGTCAGGCTGCTTTTAGACCTAGGGTGCTAGGTGAACCTTTGCTTTTCTCTTACTCTCCACTTGGAATCCTTTGGGTTTTTTTAAGTGTGACTGAACATCAGAAGAGTGAGGGGGTTTCCTCCTCATTGGTTCTCACCTTCCTAATTAAAATACTTCAAGGCATGAGCTTTTGAATTCATTAGAAATCAGTGGCAAGCTACCCCTGATGTTAACAGTGCTGAATCAAGTCTCAAATGGACATGTTGGTGGTATCACATGTAGGATCAACAGAGTTCACTATACTGGCTTTTTGATTGCCCACAGTAAGAAAAAATGTTCTCTATTCTCTTCTCCCATTGATTCTTAAGTTCTTTATGGGCAATTTTAGATAATGAAAAACAGATTACAGATATGTATTTGAAATGTGCATGTTACTAAGTATTTATTTAAAGTTTATACTGATTGCACAGAAATTCAGGGAGGAGTCTATGGATGTTGCATATGTTGCACAAATTCAGTGAAGTACTCATGTATATTAGCATCATTGTCAATTGTTATGAGCATGAACAAATTCAATCTTTCATTGCCCATTGTGCTTGAGTACTTTGACTTAATGATCCCCATCCTAGAGAGAACTCTATTAGCACTTGCAGATGTCACTATAAATGCAAGGGTGAAAAAAGCTTTGGGATGTGAAATAATCAGGCTATATACTGCTAGTATCTTGCTGTTAGTGAGTGTTTGAAATTCTCAATTTGGTTTATTTTCAATGAATACTGAATTTTAAACTCCTGCTTACAATTCTTTGTCACTTAGTTAATAAGGCATCCTTGAGGGTGACTAAATTTCATCTTCAAGAAACATGCAGATTCTAGAGATTCTAATTTACATCTCATAATTAGAGAATCATGAGAGCTCTGAAAGGGTGCTAAAGCTCTTACAATGCTTGATCAATAATATATTGCAACTTAACTGTTATGTAGAAAAGATTGTCCTTTGTTAGTCCAGGTGTTTTATGAACAGATGCTTCCTTTTAGGATCAAGAAGTGACTAAATTTAATTTCTTTTTTTCTCTTTGACTACAAAAATCTGTTATATATTTTCACTGATCTTGTAACTGTGTCTAAGTTCCACTGAATGTACTGCATTAATGCAACCATGATGTTCAAGGTCAAAATGCTGTAAATAGTAATTCAGTCCTCTGCAGAGTCCCAGATGATGGCTGTGTGTTATAAGGCACAAAAAAAGCTCAAATGATGACATTTGCCCAAACAATCTGCTCAATTCTGTTGCTGTATAAGGGACTTTTGATGTCTCTGCAATGTCATCGAAAGTTTCCCACATTGTTTTAGAGGGGTTTTGTGCATTTCAATTATGGCTTTTATTCAGCAATACCATTTAATTCCTGACAGTTACTTCAGTTTGACAATCTCTGATTTAGCTGTTATCTATTTTGCAGCAATGTCAAGAGCAACATGATAAAGTGGGCTACTTTGATTGAATATAAACAAGATCTGGACAGTTCAATAAAAGTTCCTTGCATGTTTAATTCCTAGCTGTCATGGTATTGGAAAAAAAACCAAAAAAACATATAAGAAGATTTAAGATGATCTTGGTTGACTTCCTTTAGCTCACCTAAATGCAGTCCATTAACAGGTTTGAGTTTTATGCATATTGATTGTGCAGCATGCTATTTTTTGTTTGGCAAGACAATTTAGAATTGGATTGAAAATATTTCTAGCTATATTTTTTCATCATAAGGAAATTTCCACTGTTTAGAGGGCCCATATGAGCTCTGCATGTAACTGAAATGACAACTAACTAAACTCTTCAAAATGAGATCAGTTTGCTGAGTTTCTTGTATCAATTATTCCATGTATAGGAGGAGGATGAAAAAGTAACCTGCTTTCTATTTGTGTATCAGACAATTTAAATTTATGGTCTCTGCTGAGTCTAAAGTTCACATTTCCCTTCATACAATTTAAATTTACTTTCCACTAATATATGTAAAGAGAATATAAAGTCAGTATCCCAGACAGTTGATCATGAATGGATTTTTTTTTTAAATTACACATATGAAATATGCAAAAATGGGTACTTTAAACGCCTCCATTTGAGAGCATCAGCATTAGAGTTTCTTTGAAGATACAGCCTGTGCTATTACCATTGTGTATTTTGTTTTGAACTTTATGTGGCACTTCACTTGGCATTTTTGAGTTACCTTTAGATAACAGCTGATGGTAATTTCTGTATCTTTGCATGAGTGCTTTTGCTTCATCCTTAGTGGGAGCTGGACTTGTTTTTGTTAAAATTTTCCATTTATTAACAATGAGGAATGCTGGGATCAGTCAGCAAACTTACAGCTTCTCCAGTAACATGGACATTAACAATTCAAATCTTAACTAGTCTGAGGTTGCTGCATAAGGAGGGGTTATGGCTGCATGGGAAGGGGTCAGCTTACATGATTGTGTTATTCATTTCATTTCCTTGTGAGGAGCAGAGATTATACCCTCTGTTTTACGTGTTATCTAGACATCATGGAATGATATGGATGCAAACACCAGTACAGTGGGAAGTAGTAAGCAAAACACTGGCAAATAGTCTTAGAACACTGCTGGACCCTGAATCCAAAGAAACAAGCACCTCTGAACTGTTAGCTAGTAGTTGTACATCTATTTCTCTAAGCTGTTTCTCCAACTGAGGCATATGCTGTCACCAAGGAGAAATGTCCAAGGTACAGATATATAAAATTTCTACATCTTCTTCTCATTTGATTTCTCCTTCACTAATAGTAAAAGCTGGGCAGTTGCAAATCTGACTCTGTGTTTATAGACCTGGATTTCAACCTGACAGATTGCCTCTGTCTACATGCTACACTATCAGGCTTTAATTATGAAATCATTGCAATGGGTGCATTTTTTGATATGTCATGCATTTTATGTCCTTTTGAGAGTTGAAGTTCTTGAATATGATCAAAATGAACAAAAGCAATAGTATGTGAAATATATTTTTATTCTCCTTTCAACTTTGTTCTTTTTTTAAGGTAACAAACTAAATTCCCAGTTGATTAGAAGCAAATTTGAAAAGTCAATTTAAAGATAAATGGCCTTTTCTTCTTACCTTTCATTTTGGCTGAAACCAGTCCTTGTTGCAGATGAGCTATCTGGAAAAACACAACTATTTTTGTCTTTTTTAGTTGTCTTTTTTTTTTTTTTCTTTCATCCTCTATAAAATGCTTAGTTTATGCTGGGAGTGGAAAGGATATTGCATTTTTCACTAGGAAAAGTAGATCTTAAGAAATGGTTAGGTAGGTCTTGAGTTATTGTCTTCTAGGCATACTGTAACTTAAGAGCCAGAATGTGTCATAGTAAGTAACGCATCTGAGAAATATTCCTAATGGGAAAGAATAAATCACCTCCAGCTTCAGCAGGGGTTCTCTGGGAAACAACAGCTAATCATGATTAACTTCTACCACCTTTTACAAATAAGGACCCAGTTCTAGGCTTATCACTCTTTAGAGCAGCTGAGGTCCATTGTTGCCCATGGAAGTTACCTCTGATTTACGTAAGAGAGAGAAGAGGACCCAGTCTCATAACCTCTGAGCACAGCAGTGGTGACACTGTTGCCCACTGTGGAGTGACAAGTGACCTGTGGAAAGCTTTCAGGGTCGCAGCTCAAACTTGTCTTAACTGTGCATTGTTGAATGGCAGAAGTGTGCAGTATACTATGTCAGAACAAAGCTCTTCTTTTAATAATTCTCTCATTATGGAGTTGTAGGCTGGCTGTGAATGAGGGGAAATAGCTATTCTTACAGCATTTAGACCATTATTCCAGCTTTGCTTGGACAGATACAATTCTCTGTCCTGTCTCCCTCCAGAGTCACCATTTCTCTTTGTTACCGAACTACCCAGTTAAGAACTTCAGTGCCTGCTGGGTTGTGTATCCAGGGGTTGATGTAGCTCAGTATCCAGCTTCAGTGGAGGCAACAAAAGCTGGTATTTGAAGCGAGAGTGTAAGTCTGGCCGCTTTCTCCAGTCTATTCACTTTGTATATCCTCAAAATGCCCAGCTGTTGGGTCGAGGATGTTCTTTTTAGCACTTGGACTTACTGTCCATGAACTCACCTAATCTGTTTTTAAACTTGCTGTTATGTCAGCTTTGATAAGCTCATGTCAACAAATTCCGGTAGTTCACTACCAGCCATATAAAAAAAGTACCTGCTTTCATCTGCATATCTCTTGCTAGTCTAAGTGTTTCACATCCTCCTGTTGAGGGGTTTGGTGAATAATGGTTCTGCATTCACATTATCAGTGGTCATGACTTTGTACACCTTGGTCATGCTCTTCCCCAGTGCAGTGAGTACTTTTTATTTATTTAATTTGTGTTACAGGCAGTTATGTCATGGTTCACTAGATGATAGATTTTATGCTTTTCAGCAGTTCTTACTTTAATGCACTATTTGGAAGCAAGAATCTGGCAGAGCAGCCTGCTGGGCAGCAGGATCAAAAGCTAAAAACTGGTATTGTTTGTTAGAGAAGTGTTCCTTGAGGAAGAGCCATGTCCAGGGAAAATTCAGCCTGGGCAGGGAAAGCTGACAGCTTAGTGGCTTGTGAAAATCATTGCAAAAGTATATTGTGAAATTGCTGAGTTGGTGTCCGATTAAGCTGTCAAAGATATGCTTCTTCAGTCATATCTTTTCCCTTGCTCTTCTGACCTGTCACCGGCAAACTACACTTCATTACCCCTTCAGGGCAATATTTGGTGTGTGTGCCTATTGCCAGCCAAGGACCAAATTTCTCTGCAACAGAACAAAGGAGAATAGGAAAGATGGAAAGTAATTAAATAGTTCAGTAGCAGTGAGAATAATGTTACAAAATAAGAGATCTTATTATTTTTTAAAACCTTTCTTTAAGTTGAATGCAATTCTGCAGCATTCAGAAAGGAAGAGAATGTGAGGAAATGGTGAAAAACAAGTGTAATTAAAGGACAAATAAGGCTGAATTTTTTTTTTTTTTTTTTTCCACAGAAGTTCTCCATCTGCAGCGCATAAACCACCTGTGAAATGTAGGAGGTTTCTGCTGGGTTACAGGCAGAAGATGTTGTTATGATTTACTTATGATTTACAATATGCCTACTCCTCAAACTCTCTCTAAATGAGCGTCTCAAAAAAATTCAAAGAAAATAGGAAAGCAAAGAAGCTTCCTGGGCTGCATTTACCCAGTGACAAAATGCAGTCAAACAGGGATTCCTCTTCTTCCATCCCACAGGATGGGCAATGTGGGAAGGAATCATCTCACTGAAATTGAAAGGGATGGGTCAGATGCTGAGGGTAGAGGAAGAGGAAGCACAGGAGCTGGAGAGCTCTTGGGCAGTAGTGGATACAGATGTGATCTGATGCCAGAGTGAAGGAAGAGGAAGAAGTGAGAAGCCAATTCTTTGGAGTTGCACTGAGATCAGATGACATATTAAGGACAAAAGGGAGAAAATGAGGTGGTAAAGGGTAAGAGGACAGATACTGATCTGGTAAAGGCTTGAGTACAGGAGAGGGAACTTGAAAGTGGCAGAACCAAAGAGGGAAACAAGGGATTAGACTGGGGCTGTGGGCAGAAACTGAGTTTAGATAACACCCTGGGACCATGGTTGGGATGTGAAGACAGTTAAAGAAGAGGAATAGATCTAAATAGGATATGAATCTGGGAATTAATATGATTCAATAATGGGATCTGAGGTACAGTTGAAAATCCTAAGGAGAAGAAATGAGGACCAGGAAATGTCAGGGACTTGAAAGGTGAGTCTCATAAAGGTTCTTCCAAAACTTTGAGGGAGCTCAAGGGAACCAAGTGCTTTGTTTCTTCTTTCTGCATGTATCTGTGAAATCTAAAAGCAAAGCTGGTGTCTCATCCCCTTTTCAGGGTTACTTCCAAAGCTTTAAAAATAAAGTTCTAGAAAACAATGTCAGATGATTTTTGAAACTGTAGAATGAAGCATGAGAAATGTTACAGAATGCCAAATTAATGTCCATCTTTTTATGGATATCAGGATCCTATTACGAGCAAAGTTGATAATTTATCACTTCCTTTTTTGGTTTGTTTTTGTCCGTGTCCCCCTCCCATCCCCCCCTTTTTCTAACACTCTATAAAAATTGCAAATGACATGCAATATTTTACCCAAGGTCTCCTCCCTTAAAACTAGATATCTGATGAAATAAAGTAGAAGATTCTCATTCTATCTCTCTGTCACCTTGCCCAGTGAAAGTACTGGCTCCTTACACAGGGAAGCAGTTGTGAGGAGAGTACATCCTGCCTGCTGGAGTTCATATGACTGTATCTGCAGTAGAAAATGGTCTTCCAATGCGATTTATCAAGTACAGGTACTGAAGAGAAACTGTTGGTTGCATTTATATGACTTATGCACCTGTCATATGCCTGCTCTAATAAATGTAGACCTTTCTTGTGCTGCCAGCTCCTACTTAATGTGCATTTATAAAGCTAAGTTACTCTTGATCTCTCTACCAATCTGCTTACTGCAGAAATGTGTCTGTTACCTTATGCAAAAAAATAAGTGGAGAAACATATGGAAAGTAACTGAAACTATCAAATATTTTAAAATGGATGCCTGTCAGTTGGTGGTGGGTTTGGTTTTTTTATATCCTTTAGAGATGAGTTGTTGTTGTGAACTAATGAAGGAGGTGTTCATGGCTGAGGAAAGGATGTCACAAGGAAGCAGTCACTGGGAGTCTGGCTGGGTGACAGATCCATCTATTTTTCCTCTAAGAGCATCACATCATGCACTCTAATGAGGGAAAATGCCTATCAAACTGCAGCTTCAGTTGGACTTTGGAAATAAAACTAAGGTAGATTGAGAGAGGGGAAATATCAAGGTTGTTCAGTCATTCTATGATTTTTATTTTTATTTTTTTCCCTAGCTT
>JANIJG010024708.1:58899-108768 GCA_024611175.1 Megaceryle torquata
ATGGCAGGGACACCTCCCACTAGAGCAGGTTGCTCAGAGCCCCATCCAGCCTGGTCTTAAAAACTTCCAAGGATGGGCTTTCCACCATCTCTCTGGGCAACCTGTTCCAGTGTCTCACCACCCTCATGGTGAAGAAAATCTTCCTAATGTCTAATCTGAATCGATCTCTCTCTAGTTTTAATCCATTCTCTCTAGTCCTATCACTGCCTGACAGCCTAAAACATCCCTCCCTAATGAGACTAAGTAGTCCAATGTCTTCCTCTAGTATTGGATGGTATTATATAATATTATTTTGTGAGGTATACACATTTCCCCTTCCTTCCTGTCCCTCCTTAAATGTACAAGATAGATTTTAACTATTTGAAGAAATGAAGTGTTGTTAGAAATCACTGTCTTGATTTCTTTTGGAAGCTGTGGCAATTGTCAAGGATTCCTCTCTGCCTCAGTCACTTGTAAGGGATTTATCTGAACTGTGTTAAATTCTGTGCATACGTTCACATTCAGAAATTAAATATCTTTAATTTGATTTTAACTTAAATCACTTTGGAAGTCAGGTAAAGAAAATTGTATCAAGGCATTTTTAATTCTTAACATAAATATCTGAGTAACATTTTAATGCAATTTAGTTAAACCACTTCAGAAATTCATTAACCCTTTTGCTTCCATATTGACAAACTTGAGCGCTCCGTGGGCACTCTATATGACATTATTAACAGGCTTGTAATCAAGAATTCTGAAGAATTATGGCATTAATCGTGAATTCTGTATATGTATTCATATGAAAATCTTTACCTGCATGCTAACCAATAATTGCTGCATTTTAATTGTTTCAATGCATTCAGCTGCATTTCAACACACTAAACAACAGTGTGTAACTAAACACAGATCTTTGACAAGTCTCTCTGTACCCCTGTGCTAAGATTTCAAACCATACAAGACTTTGCCTGGTAGGGCAGAGAAGAGCATTACATTAACTCCCTAGGATGGGCTTTATGAGGCAGCTAGAAGATGGTCCCAGTTTCACAGAGCCACACAAGTTCAGCCTAAGCTGCCCAGTGCTGGTGCTGAGTGAACTGCCGCACTTGACAGATCTTTGCAACCTGTAGCACACATCTGTTTGGGTTGAAGTTAGGGGTCAGTTCCCCCCAAAAGCTCAAGGGTATTTCAGTTTGGACATTTAGGCTCTCTTTCCTGATTAATGTCACTGCAGTTACTGCATCTTCCAAAGTTTACTGTCTCCAGCAACATTTCAAATAGGAGAAAACAGAATTCCTGTGTTGTTTCATGCAATCTGAATTTGTTGCCCTCATCCTCCTATAGGTACAATTACCTTGTCTCTCACCTCCTTACAAATCTCTATCCTTTGTGTCACCTTCTTCAGTGTGTTGCCTTTCCCATTTGAACTAAACTGTATAGAATTGCCCTCCTCAGCAATAAATTCCCTTGAAATATATTTTATAACATCCCCATCCCAAGTCATTTTTCAGCTATTTTAAAAATAAGATGTATAAGGATTAGCAAAGTCAACTATATGCAAATATCCAATGTGACTTCACTAATGGTGAAAAGGTAAGACAACACAGTGACTGAAGCAAATATTTAAAACAGAAAAGCAGTGGAGTAGAGTTTCTTTCTCTTTCAATCAAATAAAATTCTTAAACAACTACACTGGTAAATATTTTTTTAAAAAACCAAGTTTATTCTAATGCTGAGATAAGATGTGGGAGATAAATTTTAAGCTGAGGGATTTGCTATCATACTTTGAACTATAATCTTCTCCTTTTTGTTAATATTGTAGATATCTTTGCACAGTATAGTTCAGGCACAGCATGTTTAGTTGAGAACTATAGCATCTTGCTATTGCCAGATATGAATAAACCTAGCTTCTCTGTCTGCCTGTAAACTGTACTGGGAAAACCATTAAAATAAGGAAAACTGAATTAGGATTTTATGGTGTTTGAGAAGGCTGGAAACCTGAGATAAAGAATTCATGGTTTTTTTTGTGTGTGTGAATAGGCATAATATGCATCTCAGGACAACCCTGCATTTATTTCAGTGAAATGTGGATTAAAACGAAAGTGGATGGGAAATGGAAAATATCTCCATTTCTAATCATACTGCTGTCTCATTAAGGATAGGCAACATCCTGATTCTAGCTGAGAAATTATTCTTTTCTGTTGCAGAAGAACCTCAGGCTGGCTGAATGAAATTTCCCTTGTAAGAGTACTTCAGTGCTAATGACAATAACAGTAAGGAAACCAGCAATTCAATACTGGAGGATGCTGCTGAAGAAACATTGATATAAGGGCAGGTAATTAGTGCTGCTGCTTCTATTAAAACTAAAGGGGAAAAACCCAAACTGGAGTCATTGGAGCAAAGGGATTTTTAAATTGCAAAGAAATCTTATTTACACTGTGAATCCAGCTGAACTAAGTAAGCTAATCAATATGATGGGCAAATTCTATTAACAATACAAAAAACCTGACTGAATAATTAAAGCATAGCAAAGAAGAGTAAATATTTTGAGGACAGGGACAAAGCTGACAGAGCCTAATTTGGTCGGTGAAGAGGACTTACTGCTTTTTTCTTCAGCTTTTTTCTGCCGTTCTAATATAATCAAAGACATAATACTGTGTATCACTTCTAGCAGTATAGAACCTTTCACTATTGCCCAAATGAAATGGGGCATTCGTGTGGGAAATGGGAAGAGAAAAATGAATCTGTTTGAACACCAAAAAGAATCTGATTAAGCTGAAGATCGAAGAAAATTTCAGGTCAGGCTTGCAGATCCTTGATGAATAATTCTAATAGAAAATAGGCCTCAGTGGACTCAGGGTTTTCTTTTTGATGTAGTACCAGTGAAGCCCAGCAAGTTAGAACAATGATGAGTTTGGCACAGACTTTTCAATTAATATATAGGGAATTAGTCAACTGGTAGGGTTTTTTTCACAAATTCCAAGTAGCCTTTTTACTAACAGAATGGTGTTGGGGTTTTTTTCCTACCTTTGCTAGCAATAGAATTTTTTTCTTCCAACTTTGAATGATGTTATTTGATTTAACGGAAAATTTTGAACCTCTTTTCAGGTCACGGATGGGCTTTTGCTCCTTTTATATAGTGCCTGGAATAATGGCTTCTTGATCTTGATTGGAGCCTTTCATGGCTTCAAATAAATGGAACTATTTTTCTTGCTTATACCTTTGCCCTTGCATCTGAGGAATCAGGATAAGGAGTAAGGTCTGGTTTGAGCACAGTGGTCTGCATGCTGGGCAGTAGAAGAATGAGTGAATGAGTATTAACATGTTTGGTAAAAAATAGATTTTACTTACAGATTATCTGTTGCAGAAAAAAAAAATCTCTTTGGTTTAATCTGCTTTTTTAAAAAATTTGTTTTATTTTCCTTGCTGCAATTAAATTAAATGCAAGGCTTAGTTCTGTGTCAATATGAAAATTAATTAGCATAAATTATAAACCCACTCTCTTTCTAGAGTGCTAAGTTTCCTTGTTATTTCTCTTTTAAATGGAATCCTAAAGGGGAAAAAATCAGATACCATGGCATAAATATTGCATTATACTTAACTGATTTATATTTATAAAGCTAATTCCAGTTCTTAATGCAATTCAAACAGGAAAAATTTTTCACTGTTAAGGCTCCTTTAGAGGTTGGATCAAGCATGCCAATACAGTCAAAATGAACTGGGGTTTCTGGCCTGATTGTTTCATTTTTTTTACATGGCCTCTTCTCATTCTTTCATGGTATTTTTCTCAGTTTAGTAACATACTCCAGTGAATTTCTTCTTGGCTAAGAAAATAACTCTGTGCAAAATACACTTCTGAGGTGACAGCTGCTTCTGACCTTCATGCATATTATATTATAGAGCTGGTCAACTTAGAGCTCTGGCATATTGGAAATTTAGCCCTTGACATTGTCCCTGTATTGACATGAGGACACATGGAAATTGAAGGGCTTTTCACAGCATAACATAAATGGCTGGAACAACAAGGCTGATCCTTCACAGCCACTTTGGTACCAGATAATGTCATAGGAGGTCAGGTGTAGTTCCTGTTCTAATGTGGAGTGTGTCAAGATACAGCAGGAATTAATGAGACCCTCTAAGAGCTCAATTTTTCATGGTGTCTTATTCAAAAAGGGAGATAGTTGTTAGTTTTCAGGATTAAAATATGAGTAGTTTTAATTGTAATATCTGGCATGTGCAGCTGTTGTGTATGAGTTAGCTGTAACGCAGTATTAAGAGCTTTCATGAGCCATAGATTTGAAACTCTCACTGAGCAGGAGGGAGGTAGGAGCTAGTTAGATAAAATTCATCTTAACTGGCTCAAAGGCAGGACAGAAAATCATAAATATGAAATATGACCTCAGAATAATGTCTAATTGATTGCAATTTACAGCAGAGTAAGGGAATGCAGGTGGGGTCTGACATCTGGCATAGCAACCTGTAGTAGTGACTCAGGGCTGTTTGTTCCACAGAGTGAGCTCAAGTCGCAGTTCCAGGTACCCAGACAAATCACTCAGACTATTAACTCTGTAAATGTAGATGTTGCTGTCTTGTGAAGGAGATGGATTAGAGTAAGAACTCTGGAAATTTTCCTTACAAGACCTGCCTAAGGCTAAGTATAGCTTTTCTTGTCTGGCACTGAGAAACAATGGCTTTTTTTTTTGTCTCTGGAATCACTCTTCCTAGACTTAAAATTATGAAATTGTCCACCTCAAAGGCTGCTGAGGGGAATAATGTTTGTAGAGAACAGACATCGATTAGACAGAAAATTGTGTAGTTGTGCAATGTGTTGCTATCAAACAAAAAAGGATAAGCTTTCCAAAATGAAGAAAGTGCATTATTTTATATTGTAGTACATGAGGTCTCGCTGTAGCCTCTTCCTTCCACCCATAGTCGTACATGCTCCACCATCCCATCTGCTGCTGGTGTTCTATTCTGTGATAGGACTTCATCTTGTTCATTCATGATAAGGCAGGACCATGTTGTAGCTGTGAATATTCAAACGGCCTGCACAAGAATTAGTTGTTTTCATCAAACTGTAATGTTTCTGAATGGATGTAAATCAAATGTTTTAACCATGCAAAGATAGGTTTGTGTGTGCTGGCTACAAAAGTGTACCTGGATGTCTGTGTCGATAAACCTTTATTCCAATGGAAGCTGCTTACATGTGGTCATGTTGTGGTCCTCAAGCAAAGACTAAAGGGAAGTTGAGCACAAACTCAGATTCCTTTCGCTAAAGATGTCAGAAGGCAGACATCTGTTACAGGGGAGGTTCTGCTCCCCACAGGCACTAAAATAAAGGAAAATTTTGGCTCACTGCTTTTATGCTCCCTAGGGTTTCTGTTTAGGACTGCCCTTTTGTTCATCATCTGAAGGTGCCTTAGATTCCAGTAAGAGTAATCATGTTCTAATTTTTTTTTTTTTTTTACTCTTTAATTAGTTCCTCTCTCTTTCGAAGAATGCAGTTAGATGCTTCATCATTTTCACAGACCAGTTTTTTGAGTCCCTTATTTTATTTAACAGTTCTGTAATACAGCTAATACAACATTACATGCTGGATAATTTATTTCCTTTCTGGCATAGAAAGCCATTAGCCTTAACTATTTATTCAGTAACATTTTTGTTCTATTTAATGGTGCCCAATCCATCTCTGGGATTAGCAATGTGAATGCTAACCAAGCTTTTGCAAGTTTTACCCAAAGGCTCAGTGGAAGTTCATATTTTATGTAAAATATAAATTTTAAAATATCATATATTTTTAAATTGTGATGCAGAGTTATTCATTGTCTATTCAGGAATAGGCATTTATCACAGCCTTAACTACTGTAATTTTACCATAGTCCAGCCTAACTGCCCAAGGTTACAGTGCTCAGAGCATCATTATTCTGCTTCCCTGTTGTGACTTACAAGTAACTGAATTGGGAACAGAGCAGAAGCAGCTATAGCTTGGCAAGGACATCTCACTGCCTCTCACTCACCAGAACTGAGTGAGCTCTGTGGACTTAACAAGATCCTGTCTATACTAAATCACGGCAGTCAGCCTCAATAGGACAGATACTTTTAACAATGAGCTTGGTTTATCTTCTTGGTAGATAATAAAGTAATAGTGAGAGAAACCAGATTTTGGTAAAAAGTTGCACCCCTTTACATGCTGGATTGAACTGATAATATGTACTGAGTGCTTAGGATATTGCACATCAGATAGACTGCATGAAATAAATCCAACACACCAAACAGGGGCAGCAGGAGCCTGGAGTCACCTTTGCTGTTGGCTGAGCTGCTGGAAGCTGGCAGGGAGCTGGAGATGACACGGTGTAAGGAAAGCCAGGTGGTGCAGTGAGCTGTACACGCCATGGCACAGTAAGCAGCCCAAGCTCATTTTTCAAGACATCTACAGAGTTGGTGCTGTATGTACCCTGACTTCCTGGTGTATGTCATTATAAAATATGCAATGGATGTGTGCTCCTGCCTAACCCCCTAAAGGTTGCTTCCAACCTCCCTCCCTCATCTCTTTTTCCAGGCTTATGTCAGCAACCCATTCCTAACCTCACAGACCTGCCACTTCTCATGTGGGAGCCCTCACTGCTCAAGTGCCAATCACTGGCCGTGACCTCTGGCCATCTTTCCACCTTATGAACTTCCTTAGGGAACAGATGGTGTAAACATCTTTGATGCCTTTTTTTTTTTTGTAGCTCTGAATTCCTCCACACCCCCTACCCTGCATTATATCTGTTGACTTTATAACTCCCTTAACTTCTGTAAAGCATTTTAGCATCTAGAATGTGTGAATTTATAGTCTTTCAGCAGCATTTTAAAACTTAAAAATGGAAAAACTTCTAAAGATCACAAGAGAGGAAAGACAGCTTGGGGAAGGTGTGAAGGTAGACTTCTGGACACTTTCCTGGGCATTGCTGTAGACACTGGCATCATGTTGATAGTATTCCTCTGAGCATCCATTGAATGTGAATGTCCATCCAACAGAAGGGCACACTGAGAATTATCTCTTTGAAGTGGAAGATTTTGACAAGGCAGAGGAGGTGGCTGTCTCTGAGTTTGTATTTTTAAGTGCTTATAACTGTGCAAATCAGAGTCTAGAGGTTTTTAACCCCTCTTTAATATACAATTACTGCTTCTATAGCATAATGAAAATGTTGAAAAAATGAAACAATGCCATACAAAGGCAAATTCCATAATTTTTAAATTGTTATTCTTCTGCAAATAATTTCAAAATTCTGAAATAGATCATCCACAAGAAATATAGTCTGAGATGTAAGTTCATTCACAAATAATTTTTAGGCAGCTGGTGATCCTTAAGCAGCATCTAAATTTTAAATATTATAATCAATACAAACATGAAATTAAAATTTGTTTTCTATCAATATCTCTGGCAATAAGGGCTTGTTTTTTTTAGGTAGGGCAATAAAATGGTCCTGAAGGGACTCGGTGAGCATTCTCTAGACACTAATTTATTATTATGCTTCTACTATTAACTTAGGAACAGTAGGGCCTTGCTAAGGGAGAAGAACACTGCCACCACCGTATCTGTTAAGTATCATGACCTAGGCTACTACCACGGTTATCTAAGGATTCATGTCTAGATAGTCACTTGTTTCTTTTTGTGTCAGCAGCAAGGTGGTTACTGACAGTATCCTGGTCAAAGCTGCTGTAGTGACAAATGTCATCATTGCTGTAGCTTCCAGGACTCTAACACTGCAGAGGGATATTCTCCAGATATGTCTGTCGGTTCTTGGCTATGGCAGAGATAAGAGTTTATTCTGCATCATTCTCTGAAACCTTTAGTGTTATAACCTGCTGCTTGCAACAATATGGAGTCAGATGGGGGAAACTAAGTGCCACATTAGCATATAAATTTGTGCCCTCCTCAATATCTTCAGCATTTTTGCAGATGCTGTCTGTTCATAGCTCAGCTGCTGGCTTCCAGCATTAACTGACATCAGCTCAATCCGGAAAGTCAACTGTGTTAATATCTTAATGCTGACAACCCCCTGCTGACAGCCTTATTACCGTCCTTAAGTATGGGAGATTTCCAGTTTCAAAATAGAAATAAATCAGCTTTTTTTTATCATCTGTTTGTCTCAAATAGACCAGTGTGAAGCTGCCAGAAGAGAAACTGGAAACCAGAATGTGCATCTGCATGCAGCAAAGTTTTCCCTTCTTCCCCATTCTGCTCCAGAAATGTGTCTCCTGGACTACGAATGTCTAGCTAGAGCTATGAATGTAATTGATTTTCTAGTTTGGGCACTGAACTGAAAAATGAATATATGTTCAGCTTGGGTCACTGCAATTTTTTTATTTTTATTTTTTTTCAACTGGATCTGGGGCTTTTTTTTCCTAGGTATAAATTAAGGAGGCAAGATCATCTGGTGGTTCCCAACAACCAGAGAGCTCTTAGTACACTAATGCCCAGTCTTACGACTCTTCTGCATACATAGAAAGTGTCCATATCAAATTTGAGATCCCTTGTCTGTTTTATTGCTGCTGATTCTTTTCCAGTCTGATTTACTTTTTTCTTCGATTCTCAAAAATGAAAATGTCTTGCAGCATTCTGTCTTCCTTGAATTAAAGTCAATAACCACTTTTTCTGACATCAAAGATCATACTTTCAATCAGATTATTTCATTCAGGTTCCCTCTTATGACCTCTCCAGTACTTATTGATCGCTGTTTAATTCTGGTTTTCTTCCTTGTCATACTAAAGGAAATTTCAGTGAAGCAGCCCTAATTCAGCACTCCTCGATAACATATCACCCTGTTTTGTGATATTTCTTGGGGTGCTTGGTCAGATAACACAGCATTTGAGCCCCCAAAATATTTCCTTTTATTAGAAGAATGCTAAATGTTGTGAAACCCATTTCAGAGTTAACTTTAGAAGACTAAGATCTCTAAATGAATTTATGCCATCTTAAAAGTCACAAATATTACGTCTTTAGGACAGAGAATAAATAGCAAGGTTAAAATTAAGTTGCTGCCTAAAATTAAGCACTTGCATATGTGCATTTTTGGCTCCCTGAGCAGTGTATTTAGTACTTCTGAAGAGATATCCATAGTATCTAGTCTGATGAATAACAATTTGTGTTGCATAAACTCTTTTTCAAAGCTGAGAAAACAGAAAGATACTGAGAAAGACTTCTCTGAATTGTCCATAGAATAGAAAATCATAATTTTTTTTTTGCATGACAGTATGAAAACATAATTTATGCCAATTTCTGATGAGCAACTAAATCAGAATTGTTTCTTCTGTCCTAATGCATAATTCAACTAGCTTAAAGGAAATCCCTCATCTTTTTAACTTGCTAGGCAGTGGTTTAATCTACTGCTTTTTCTGGTGAGCCATACTATTACTGGATAATTTGTAAAATAGCAGTTTGTCAGGCTGATCAAACAGGGCTAATTTTGGACACTCACATTTTCAACTTCAGTGGGTTCTATTTCTTGATTAATTAGTCTTCAAGTAAAGGTGAGCTTCTGTGCTGTAAGTCCTGTAGATGGCAATGTTACACTGGTATAAAGCAAGTGGTAACCATGTCTCAGTAGCTTCACTCTTTATTAATCAGAGAAGAAAGGCATTAATAGTAATTCAAGATACAGTCTCTGAAACTGCTACAGAGGTAAATATCTATAAACACATCATTAGCAGTAAAATGTAAGCCTGATTGGATCACTCTTGTTTGTTCTTATATGAATTTACCAAGGAGTCATGAGTGCTAGGTTTTTTTGACGACAATTTTGTATATGGTTAAACATCAGCCAATTTGCCCAAATTCTTACCTGTTTAAACAGATGCCATTAATTTGAAGGGCTCATCACGATCTAGGAGAGCTGCCATTCTTCCGGCTAAAAGCCTGACATGGTGTTGGACCAGCTCCGACCCTCTCCTGGCAATAATAGTGAAATTATTGTCGGACTTTGCTTACTTCATGAGTGCCTTTTACTTGCTTTTTCTAAATATTTTGTTGAGTCTCATTTTGTTTGGTAGACAGTTAGACCCTTTGTACACCGGTTTTTATCCAGTCAAATACTTATGTATCTGTACATAAATGTTGGAATTTTCATAGCTTCAGGTAGACTATTCAGAAATTGAAAGTTGCGCGTAACTTTAAAAAGCTTAGTTTTAAAGCAGACATCTTCACCCTCACTTTCTTGAAGATATTCTGTGGTTTGGGAAAATATTTAGTTAGTTTACAGAATAATGAGTGAGTTGGGAATCCATTCCATGTGCTATGTGAGTTTAAAATCCAGTCACAGAGCTTGCATAGCAAATATTCAAAGCACTATGTAGGACAGAGAGTTTATGAGCAATCATTATCAGAATTACATGTGAACAAACCATCTGTTCTGTAACTTCAAATAATGAACAAAGTGGCCAAAGAAGTCAACACAAAGAAATTTTGTAAACTAACGATTCTCCAAAATTGATCAAATAAATTATTCACTGTGAAATGCTCATCTAACTCAACAAGCATAAAACCGAAAATACATTTCTTGAGGTCAGGTCATTACAAGCTTCATACACGCAGGCCACTACAGTTCCATAAGTATCATCACGCTGCAACTTTATTTACAATCATAAGTGATACAGTTGTGGCATATAGAGTCTTTGGATGCCTAAGTAGCAGTCTGAAAATCACACAGTTGGATGTGACTGTTTCATTTACTTAGAGAACAGATGATTGTGCACAGAAAATTGTAAGCATTATTTTTTATTATTAATTTTTTTTTTTCTTTACAAAGGTAGCCCACAGAATAAATACACTATGGTGAAACCTGTGCTTCAGCTGGGAATCCCCTTTGTCTTAAGTGACCTTTTGCAAGCATCCCTAGGGTTTTCATTGCAATTTTGTTTGACCTTTTGTTAAAAACCAAGCTGTTCTAGACAACTGATATTTGGCAGAGTGATTACTTAAGAGGGGATTCATTGGAAAAGATTTTCAAAGGCACCAACAGGAGCAGGGTGCTGGATAACCATCAGTAGTATGCAGGGCTGCTCTATGTTGTGACTCAACACACATGCTGTATATTACTCAGCTTCTTTTCTTGTCATATGAAAATGAGTCAGTTTAATTCTTAGGAAGAGAAATGCAGCCACCAGCTAAGGTGGATGGATTAGAGAATCGCACACTCCCGGTTGCCCGGCTCAATCTGCACTAAGAAACTTAGAAAATATAGATTAAATGGGTATACACTGTGTCTTCCTTTGGGGCAATGTGAAAGGTACAGTCCACTGGAGAAAATGACCCTTTATTCAAGAGATAAACACAGAGAGGAAAGGGAAGGATGAAGTCTGGTTTTTGTTCCCTGCTTGGTTGCCGGCTGGCATCACATAGTATAGGGAGGGGAACTTCATGTACATATGCATTTGGAAGAACAATAGTTGAGGAGGAAGCTGTAAAACAGTTCAGTGCTGGTGAGGCTTTGGAGACTGTCTTTGGGACTGGTATTTGATACCAATATTTTTTTTAACCTTCAGAGTGAATTCCCTTCTAATGGTAGCAACAAAAATGCTCCAAGACTTCTGGCAAAGCTTGTACTTTTTTGACTACAAATCACATACCTAACACAATCACACTTCTGTGCATTTCCTTAAACCATGCACCAAACATTCAGGATTTCCTTCAGTTTACCAGCTTCCAATCCAATTATCCTACAGTGGTTTTGAGTTATACATTTCTGTATCTCAAGTCACACCAATGACTTTACATGAGCAGCAACTTGAGAATCACTTCCTTTTTGTTTTATCTATATGCTTTCTTGTGTTTGTGAAAATATGCTATTGTTGGAAACACAGAACAACTATAAATTGATATTTCTGCTCAGGATAACTGTAGTTTCATTCTCTTTCTGGACTGTATTCTGTAGTTTCCTAACCTCCAGAGGAGAGAATAGTTAAAAAATGAAGCTTGCCACCAAATGACACATTTTTGTAAAACAATTAGATGTATGCTGGAGTAGTGTTTTGCTGAAGGCAGACTCCACTGCTGTGAAATAAGAAGACTGAACATAACTAGTGGAAGGGGGTTGTTCCTGGACAAAAGGATGGTTTAAGATGGTTTTATCTCAAGCTCAGGTAAACTTGAAGTTGTAGTTAGCTACATTCAGATGAAAGAGTAAAAACTGAGCTTTTAAAAAAATATTACATTTTGTCTATATACTATAATTTTTCAATTTCCTATGGGTGTCATAGCACTAGTGAGTCTTTAAATGGATTTTGGGCCTAATCAGGAAATGCGTGTCTTCTCTTCAGCTTTATCTACTTGTCTCAGCAGTAAGCCCCCAATACCAGCACAGCAGTGGTCTTGCAAGTCTCAGCCTCGTTTCACTGAGCACCATTTTTATATCACTTGAACACCATTAGCGTCAGTGATGTACAAAGATATAAAGGAATTAGACACTAACTGCTCATAAGATTAGATGTTATGTGTCTAATTTTATTTAGATTTAGAAACATTTACAATATGTCTCAAGGCTAATTTAAATAAGAGAAAGTCTTTCCTTTGTCTTCAGTGAGTTGTAACTCAGGAAATTACTGTAAAACCAGGTAAAGATGAGAAATACATAACTAACAGTCTCTTGAACCTCTGTGAATTTTTAAATGAGTCTTCTTATTTTCTTTCTATAATAATTTGATTAATTTATCTCTTGGACCTGAGCCACTAATTCAGGGAACAAGTGATGAATTTAGTTTTCTATTTATGGGCAGTCCTTTGAGATGAGATAATGCTTTCACATAGCTTATCAGTTGTTTTTTGAGTGGGGTTTTTTTCCACTTGTTTCACTTTTTTCTTGGTGAATGGTTTGTTGTGATTATTTGGTAGTCAATATTTAACATGCAAGTCTTGTGGGCTCATTGTGATAAGTCACACAATGCTGCAACTGTCTCTTTATTGAATAAACATAGCATGGGAGAAGAGTCTGAAGCTGTCCCTGAGACTGTGAAAGTCTCAAGGAGAAACAGCAACTTAGAAAAGAGAAAGGGACATTTAGACAATGTTAAAACTATTTGCTTGGCTTCATCAGACAGGCCTTGTCTAAACCATAATTCCTTGAAAACTTCCTACTATAAGGTTTATCAGGAGGGTGCAGAGTTAGTCTCTAATTTTTACTGTCATAATCTACACAGTAATTCCTTTGGGTGTGAGATAGTCATGAATGTAAAGCAGTCAGGTCTTAATCTGCATCATTTAATTTCTGGAATGGTTCTGACATGAGATTTTTATAACAGTGTACCCACAACCCTTCCCAAAGCTCATGCCATGTTCATACAGTGACCATATCAAGTTTGGTGCCCAGTGGCACCAGCCATGTGCAGGTATGCAGTGTGTCCAGCCACTCCTGAAGAGTTGTTCTCATTCTGCATGCCCACAGACACTTACTTCTTGTAACAATACCTTTGGTAAAAAAAAATAAAAAATAAACAGCTCACAATGGATGCCTGTATTGTGGTGGTCTCAGATGTGGGACCTTCTCTTACCTGGATCCTTAAAAGAAAGCATGAGAAAGGAGTAAACATAGTATTTGTATGAAAATTCTCTCAACACTTAACAGAATCAATGGAAATCCTGTTCCTAAATGATTCTGGATAAATCTTACCTTTCCTCTGTGAATGAATACTGTTGTAATAGGTATTATGCCTATAATACCTATTAGACTATTTTATGCTCTGCAACCATTAGACTATTTTATACTCTTCAAAGCTAGAGTGGCTTGAGTGTTGTTCGTTATCCTTTCAATGAGAACAACACTGCACTGAAAAAATGAAACACACTTCATCCTTAATTTGCTAGAAATGACTGAAATATCCCTGTTCTGAAAGCATAAGTGTATTTCCTCCTCCACTCTTATCCTTCCCCAAAATTAAGTGACCTCTGAATCACTGAGAGTATTTTCAGCAATGGGCCAAGTTGTAGGTGTTGAGTTCATAAAGACTCCCTGCCAAACCATAGAAATAATTTCAGAACAGAAGGTGGCTTGAAAGTAGCAAACTGATGTGATAAAATTAAATATATTAAGACACAGTTTTACTCTGTGCCCTTTGTGGCAAGTTCAGAAATACTAGATACCTGCTTGTAAGTATAGGCAGTATCCAAGGGTATTTTAGGAGTGAATGTTAGAGGCATCTGCATTTAATTACAGCCTCATTTAAGAAAAAGCTCTAGACTAATTGCACTTCAATTTCCACTGTGGTAGAAGTGTTACATGTGTAAGTACAGGGTATGTTTTTTCCCTTTTCAAGAATGTTAAGTGTGTAATATGGGCAAAAAAGGTGAGGAAATATCTTCACTGAATCATCTACTCATTTCCAATCTTCTTGAATTACCATTTCTTTTCAAACATAGCAGCACCCTACAGGGGCAGACTTCCTTTCAAGAATTCTAAATAAAACAAAGGAAAAAAAAAAAAAAAGTAATATTTTAAGAAACACTACTATGCTACCCATCATGTGATGTGACTTTTAGCACTGGAATAGGGCAATTCTAATGATGATAATTTTTAATTCAGTCAAATAACATTATGCTTAGTTAAATGGAACAAAAATGTGTTTCTTTTAATCCAGGTCTTTGTGTTTACATGTTATGCAAGAGTACAATGAGAAATGTGATAATAATCGTTAGAAGTCTCTGCTTTATTGTATGATACAATTGACTGAATACTCATTACATTCAAACACATATTCATTTGGCCTGATGTTAAGCATTAGTATTGCTTAAAAGAAACAATATTTTTCTTAAAAAAGACATGAGTTCTCTCATACCACGTTAAAAAAGCTTATTCCATAAACTTTTAAAAGCTAGTCATGTTTGTACATTTCACTGTACTCTGTCGTTTGTACAGCATCTTCTTACTTTTGTCTTTTCAGATTATAAACTCTCTAAGGGTTTATTTTTTGTCTTCTCTGTAAAAACAACAACAAAAAAACCCCCAAACAAGCATTCTCCCACCCCTACTTCTCACACTACAGAAATGTGTATCATAATGGTGCTCCTCTTTAGAAGACACCTTAGCTATAATGCTCTGTGCCAACGTTTCTCTTCCTACTTGCCGTCACAGGTTTAGGATGTGAAGACTGCACTTTTGCAAGTTTGAGGCTAGATTGAAACTAGCCCTAAAACCCAAGGACATTCAACCTTTGAAAGCCATTTTTCACAGTTTTGATTGTCTTTTTCTGTCCAAAGCCTAGCTGACTGTTTAGCAAAGAATATGCCTAATTTCATTTTAGATTTAAGTTTTTTGGCATTTCTTTCCCAAAGGAGAGAGAGAATTTGAAGGCAATTAGGATTGGTTATTTTCTCTAATGAAAATGCAGGTATGTGTTAGACTAATTTTTGCAAATTATGTTAAGTCGTATATTTTAAGGCTGAATCTCACCTTTTTGCTTTCTTCCTATACTTCTGAACACTCTGAGATTCTTTTGAACAACTGACTTTTTGATCCTTTACAGTTCTGTGTATTAATTATCTGTTTATTAATTAATTAAAGTTCTTTTTATTCATTTTACCTAAACTTTTCAAAAGTTATATTTGTTCAAATCTACACTTTCATTAACAACTAATTGAATTTAGGATAATGTTATAGTAATTAGAGATCTACATATCAGAATTGCCATAGATTACTTTATTGTTGTATGTATGGTACAATTTATGTAGAACATTTGATGATTTTGCTGCTTCTTTGACCTGCATTTCTGCCTGTTAATATACCACTGTCTCTTTTCACTTAAAAAATTACAATTAATAGTTTGTATGGATATATGGATTTGAGTAATACTACTGGATGTATTTTATTAACTGCAGTATGGACTAAGGAACTTGAAGAGCACCGACCATTTCAGTCACTTGGGACATATGTACAAGGAGATTTAGGCAACTCTGAACTAATCTCTGTGGATCTAAGCCTTTGTGGACAAAATCAGTGTCATATCTTAAGAAGTACATTCAAGTAATTAGAATAGAATAGCACTACATTAAAAGTGTGTTTTGTCTTAAATAATAAGGTGGAAGTGTTTAAAATTCTCCCAGTAATCTAGGAGAATTTGTGGTTGTGGCAGAGCCCACTTTGTGTGAAACTGCTGAGGATTCAGGATCACTTGTCACATACTCCATCCTTTTTCATTCTGAACAAGTTGTGTGAATAATTAATATACTTTAGACTAGAGGTCATAAGTGGTATGCAACAAATAATTTATGCAACAAACTTAAATTCTCTTCTGCTTTCTGAATCTCTGTGAAGGGATGGCCATTTACTCACATGGAAACAGTCTTTTGCCCTTTTTTGGGTGTTGTTAATATTAGCAGCACAGTATATTTCATAGGGCAAGGAGAGCAAACTATTGTTCTGATGCTAATACTCCATGGGTTAGTTTCGTTATTGAATTTGACACAGTGACAGAATCACTAACTGCAGTCAACTGTTTACTGAAAGTAGGTTTTGTGATTTACTTGTCATGCATGGCATTTGAATAATATACAGAATCACTTGGCATGCTTAACAATAATATTACAATACATTTTTGTAATGGCTGTTACTAAAATATGTGTATTGGCAACTTTCACTTACTCTACTTGCTCTATTCTCTTCTTCCAAAAATAAAGTGTTTTATTTATTTGCAACACCTGGAGAGCTATGAGAAGGATATTGTAAAAGCCCATCTGGGCATCTGAGCAGTAGAAATATAAATTATAGTGCTGAAAGGCCATATGCATGAAGTAAAACTGGAGGAGCTTTTGGGTATTTGGCTATATATTTTATAAAGATGTCCTTTTGCCTGCCTTTAAACAATAATGTTGCTAGGTTGGTTATAAACAATATGTGCTTCAGAAATGCAGCTCTTGAAATTTTTCATTTGTTGTTTCACTCAAATGTTTTGTCTGAAGATGGTTTGAGCCTGCTGTTAACAAAAGATAAGCACTGATTCTTAAATTTTTTTTGATGACTTTGAATATCACTGCTAAAAATCTACCTACCCCATAAAAAGTAATTTTTCTTCAGTCTCTTGGTCAGATGTTGTGATGTCAGATCCTCACTGGTGTGGCCCATGGCAGCTGCCTTGTACAGGTTTTGGTTCCAGCAGTGTATCCTCCTGTCTCTTTTCCTTGGCTCCTCATTTCTCAGGGTCTTCTTCTCAACCTCTGCTTGTCTGCCAGCAGAACCAGCTGTGGTCTTTGATCCTCAACTCAACAGTAATACTTTTTTTTCTGAGAATTCTGGTCTGAATCCAAATTGGCTAGGTGGATTTTATCTCCCACATCCACATGGTTCCATCAAACCATTTTTTATTATATTTTTCCTGGATTTTAATTTTTACCCAAGGCTCCATGGGGTTTGAGGATACTCTCTGGGTAATGCCAGCAAGTCTTTCTTATAAAGTAGGTTTTTTCAATCCATTTCCACTCCTATCTTTTCCTGTTTTCTAGCTGGCAAACATTCTAATTCCTGGGTGAATACTGAAGGAAGGCATGATGATTGTGTTTACATGATTTTTCTAAAATGGAATAATCTCATAAAATCCATTTTCAAACTGGTTTTGTGTGGAAAATGTTACACTTCAACAAAGGTCTGCACTATAAGAAATGGAAGGTATTTCACAACAGATAAAGCTTTATCAATACTTGAGTCCAAATAGCCACAGGAATAATTATCCATATACCCAGCACAGAACTTGAAAGCATGGTAGCTCAGGGAATTTTAAACTCTAGAAGAATAAAATTGGCAGAGAAACCTACCATCAGAAGGAAAGAAGGAAAGAGAAAATTCTTTAAATGCCAAAAAAAGAATCCTGTCTAAAGCCTGAGATACTCTTCCTGCTTATAACTACAGCTGTATCTTCCTGCTAATAACTACAGCTGTATCTTCCGGCTACACAGGACAGAGGGTAATTTTTTTCTTTGGAAGAAAAATATACTTTAAAAAGATCTCCCAAATGAGCTTTTTATTTTTATAATCTCACTAAGAATATCTTGCTTCCTCCTGTAATTTTTCAGCTGATTAGAAGCTAGCCCATGTGTTCTTACCAGCACACAGGATTTGCATTAATAGAAACAGCAGCAATTCCTGTTGTCATGAAGGAACATGGACCTGCAAAAGTCTTTTTTTTGGGGTCATTTAAGTCCTTTGAGACTTGCAGGCAGGGGTTACTATTATCTATCTATCTATCTATCTATCTATCTATCTATCTATCTATCCATCCATCCATCCCTATCTCTATTTCTATCTATATCTATATATTTATCTATATCTATTTTAAATTGTGGCTAAAGCAAATAACTACAAATGTTGGATCAATGCATTGAGTTTTATTTAGCTACATAACGCCCAAATTTCAGTGCCAAAACAAATATTGTCTTCTTGTTTCTGTCCCCTAGACACTCTCATCTCCAATGCTTCATGCTGGTCATTGCTCAAACAGATGCTGAATGTAGATCTGCTGCTTCGGGTATGCTTAAATAAGAACACGCCCACACTACCACTTCCAGAATGTTTCAGGCCTCCTGAAGACACAGTGAGTTCATTTTTCCTTTGCACACTTTTCCTCTGTTCCTTTTGAAGTTACCCATTCTGGTGTATATGATGTCAAGGCAGTTGTGTTTCTTTCAGTTTCTCCAGCACCTGCATCTTAAAAAATAATCGTGCTAAGAATCAGAATCAAGTTGGTTTCTAACACTGGACTCCTTTTGGAGGCTTTTTGAGCCAAATGACTGCTGAAAGCTGAGTAGTGGTTTTAGGAACTGTGTTCCTGATGAGTCTGTCCTAAAATAAGGTTTTCATGTATTACCAGGGCAGTAATTCTTTTCTTTACTCTACTTTGTTTATCACTTGGGGTCTGATGTTTAACTCAAGAGCATACACAATGTCTCAGGCAATTCTTGAACATTCAAACAGGTTATAGCTAAGCAAAGCAGCTAAAGGATTTGTGAAATATAATGTGTCACTTGCAAGATGCTACTTTAAAACCAACTGAATTTAACAAAGGATTTAGACAGTAACTTCTAATAGTTTTGTGCCTTCTACTTTTACATCACTAACTGCTTGATTAGATTTCTAAGAGCTTTAAGAGAAAATAAAAGCCTTTTTTTGCTACCTCTGTATGTGGTGCCATTAAAAAGGTAAGGTTCTGTGATTTCCTTGCTATGCTGCCTGCATACATCTTCACTCGGCAGATTGGCACAGATTACATTTTTTTTAACTTGAGTGAGCTCAGCAGTTCATTTCTAAGTATATCAGTATATTTCTAAGTATATCAGTACATTTCTAAGTATATCAAGACCAATGGTATGGGAACACTATATTGGTAAGAGCTTTTAGTGTGTAATCACATTGAGTTGGCCTGGGCACTTGTAGCCATAGCAGTGCTGATTGCAGTGCAAGCCAGCAGTCTAAATATTTGCTCTGCTTTTCAGAGGGTTTTGCAGTCCAGACCGGTTTTTTTTTTTTTTCCCCCTGTAACTATACTGCTCTCAGCTACTTAGCTGAAGACTGAGACAGGTAAATCTAGCCAGGCGTCAGACTCCAGTCTCAGTGGAGACTGCAGTGTAAAGCAAGACAGAGATTCAACTTTCAAAATTATATTCATGAATTTGCATTTATGTCATTTGACCACCTTCCAGATTAAGTGCAAAACCAGTTACTTCTTTAATTCGCTGAAGTTCAAATGTAGCAACCTCTAAACACCATGTATTACGTAGAAGATAGTATTGTTGAAAAATTCTTAGTGTCATTGGGAGGCTTTTTCACTCATTTAGTAATATTTCTTTTAAAAGGTCTTTTTGGTAGACCTTGAACAATAATAACAAGCAAGACAACTTTTACCATCTTAACTGTTCCTTGAGTACATACCTGTTTGTTTATTGAATGCAATCCCTTTGAACTCCTACATTGTTCTGAATGAAAAGTGTCTGTGTGAGTTCAGCCTCAGAGTGCTCAATGACAAGGTGTTTGCCATCGAGAAAACATGGAACTGAGCAGAAACAGTAAAAATTGCAAAGTAGATTCACCTGCCAAAAAGAGAAGGCTTGATTAGAGAAGAGAGTGGTGAAAAAATCCAGATCTTCATTCTTTTTGTTGGCTTCTGGGTATGTCTGAAGTAATCAGAAGGAAATGAAATTTCAAGGTGACAGTTTCCCTCTAAAATCCCTTAAAATGCCCCGTGCATCAGTGATGAATGTGATTAACATTTTCTTTATTTCCTTTTTTTTTTTTTTTTTTTTAAAAGGGGGAAAAAAAAGAAAAAAGAAGATAAATATCTATTAATAGATCTCTGTAACAACAATTGCTTGCTGGTTTATGCTCATGGCTTATCACAAAACCATTCAAGATGACTTGTGGTAAAACTGTGATGTTTATATAATTGCAACTAGAGGCAAAGCTTTGCTTCAGTTTATGCTACACTATCAAACTTGCAAGAGCAAAAAATAATGATGTCATTCCAATGAGTTGTTCTAAGGGTCTGGGTGATCTTGTCTGACCCAACAAAACACTCACTTTGGCAAGCAGAATACCTTTGAATCAGAGCTCCTTGTGATTAATACAGGGCTCGCACTGGTCTATACTGCAATGGTCTTTTGATCTTAGTCATGTATTTTCACTGGGATGTGATAATTAAATTAAAATTAAATACTTTAACTCTTTTTGTTGTGTGTTAACTGCAGTTCTATTTGTGCAAGTGTTGCAATGTAATAATATGGAAAATTATCATGATGACAAAACAGCCGCCATCCTGTATTATTACCTTGTGCCATGGGATTTCAAGTAAACTAGAACTCTTGGCAATTTAGGATAGCTGCCAGTCCCCCTGAAATTAACATTTTAATTGGATTGATCATAAACACTTCGCTCTGGCTGTAATACTAGACTGAGATTAAATCTTAACCATAGTTTGGGGAAGGGGTGACCTTTCAGCCAGTTTCGTCATAACTGAAAGGTTACTAATTTTTTTTTGACTGGAGCTTGATGAACAGAAATGTAATGTGAAATTGTAGTATTAGAAATAATACTTTTGTTTAAATATGTAAATGCAGTTCGTAAATACACATTTATCTATTATTCTCACTGTTATCATTAAGTCATAGTAATCTGAAATTATTATAATTTATTTAAAAGTTATCTATTTGGATTTATTTTATTGGGGAAAATACAAATGGTCAATGCACACACACAAAATCAACTTACTTTTAAAGGAATAAAGTGCCGTGTCTTAAAATAGTAAATATATTCTGACCTCATAATATCCAGGCCAAGTTCTTTTCTTCTCTGAATTCTTCTGTCTTAAAGTTGCCAGCAGCCTAAACATTATATAAGACCTTTTTGTCCTGCTGGCATGCCCATGTCTTTTTACAGCGCTCTTTGCTGCCCAGAGTCTTCATCAGCTCAAGCACAATGGAAAGCCCAAGCTGTTTCCTTCAGTCTAATTTACCCCATTACATGCATGTTTGGTGTCATACTTGCAACCTTCTCTTCTTCTGTTATTTAAGAGAATAACTTGATTTCAGCATTTTTGTCATATTGTCTCTCTCAGATAAGATTGTAACAGCTTGCTTTCAAATATTTTCCCTTGTGTGGTTGACCCATTGTAGGAAAAATTCTGTACTTCTTACCTACCATTTTAATAAGTTTAAACTTAGAGTTTTTTTCTTGGATGGAAAGACATTAATAGTTAAAATGCAGAATGCAATTCTGACATCTCTTTTCAGCATTCTTCTAAGTACAGACCTAGTAGAAGCTTAAACAATGAAAAATAGGGCAAAAAAAGTAGTGCTCAAGAGCTTTCTTAGGTATGTTGATTTAGCAGTTATGCTTCCAAATAGAAGATGCAGTAATTTGACAGTTCCAGACTAGTTTTCTCTTTGCTCCCATCAATAGCAATTCTGTACTTTGTGCTTTTTTTTCTTTCCATTTTAAAATATTTTTGACAGAAAATACAGCACTTCTCAGATTCCTAGTGTTGAGAGAGGTATTTAAGAGGAATAAAGCATGTGCAAAAATATCTAGACTCCACTTATTTTTAAATTTTCTTTCTTGCTTCTTCTAAAATACAATGCAAATCAGTGATATTTCATTGACATTGACGTTGACATTGATGTTGACATTGACATTGAAGCCTAGACCATAACTTGGACTGCTTGGGCATTATAATTGTGATTGATCATGGGCTGTAGCAAGCTTTCTTCTTGGACTGGAGTTTAGATATACAAAGAGCAAATACAACCCTCTTTACTCAGCAAAACATAGTTTTGAGACCTGGGAAAGAATGGAGTGTATCAGGCATGCAGATTCCATTACTCCCCAAATATTTCTTCTGCTCCTCTATGTGCCAACAAGAAGTTTCAGAACTGTGTGGTAACTTTATGGATGAGCAAGCATGAAGGAAACTCTCCATTGGAGTACAAAGCTGTCAAAATGGATTGCCATCAAGGTTTCAAGAAATAATTAAGTATTACATCTCAGATAAAAAAAAAAAAAAATTGTTTTTTCTTTTTAACTAGGGTAGAGGAAGGAAAGCAGACCTGAGGGTGCTCTATTATATGTATTATGTCTAAGAAATGAATAAAACAGGTAGTCTCACCTGTAATAATCAACAAAGAGATGGTACTTTAAGTTTTTAAGTATGCTTCTGAAGAAGGCTCAGTAATTGAATAGGCTTTGTTGTACTGAAAGCAACTACCTATACCTCTTTTGACTGATCTCTTTTTCATTTCCCATTTTTTTCTCTCCGTAGCTTTCTAATTTTTTTCCCTTCCATTTCCTTCATTTTTGTGATTAGAGTTGTAGTGTGTTTTTCCAAGAGGAGTGGCTCTTATAACCATGAATATCACATTTTGAAGGAGTTCAGATAAGCCATCAGATGTAAAAACTTTTTCTTTGACAGGAGTGGAAAAAGCAAGTTGGTAGAAATAGCCTGTATTTTGTCTAAAAAATGACATGAACACATCAGTTATTCTGCACTCCCAAAATAAAATCAATTCCTATTAATATATTAAGAAAATTCTTAGGCCAAACAGCTTCACATTGCTTTTCAATGCATGTGTCACTCCGTGATCCAATTATTACTGAAAGTTTCAGAGGCAAAATTAATTAGCAGTCTGCCACAGTACTCCTGACTCCTGGAGTTCCAGTAATGACTTGATTTTTGTAGAACTGAGCTTATTACACGCAACAGACAAGTCTGGACAAAACAACTTATTCAATGCACCTCCTGAAAACGTATTACTATTATCAGCATCCTCTTTGCAACTGCAGACATGACAGATTTTAAGCACAGGCTGAAGAATTTAGGTTATACTTGATTGTTTGGAAAAAGTCTTACATTTTTTCATCTATCTCCAACAATTTTCACATTACCAAAAAGAATGATGGATATTTCTCAGGTTAAAGAAAAATTAGTAATGAGGGGAAGACCACACTTGAAGCACAGGTAGTGTTAGAATTTAATTTTCGAATTTGGAAGCTTAGCTCTTCAGAGGAGTGATCAGCTTTTCCTCTCTTAAGGGAAATCCCAATAGGATTTTTCTCTTTAGTTACACAATAGCTTCATGCATGTGCTTAGTAGTACTCTCTAGCTAAATAGTAGAAATCTTTCTCCTTTTCAGTATGCACCAGTATCTGAGATCAAAGTATAATTTCATAGCACTGTCCAGTACTTCTGTTTTCCAGGGCCAGATAATGCAGCTGCCCCTGCAGCAAAGTGAAGAGGTCTCCATCTGCAGACCTCAGCCTTCTTCCAAGTCTTTTCTCTCATCTTCAAAATATTATGTGTTTCCCATGACATGAGGGCTTTTGGAAGGATCATGACGAGAACCATCTAAAGATACTTGTCTTAACATGCATATTGCAGAACCCCGAAAGTACTGGAGACAGACTCCTCTTTATCTGAGCTGTAGTACAGAGCAAACATCTGAGCAGAAGCAATAAGGGTAGTATGAACTCAAGAGCAGAAGACCAACAAATCTCAAAAAAGAAGTATTAATCACCCATCTCCCCTCAATGAGGATATCCCATATGGATAGCTTTGTAGGCAACAATGTAATTAATATCATCAAACACCTTTGGTAATTGAATACCTTTGATGTTCTGATGGGATGGAATCCTTTGTAGAAATTATACATAGAGAATAATTTATACAAGAAGTTTGACCTTCCTGGTTTTGTGATCTTGATCTTGTTTTTCTAGTTATTCAGTCATAATTGAGAGTTTTGCTCTTTTTCCAAATGTAAATAATTATTTACAAAATACTGAAGTTGGATAAATTGTGGGTAAATATTTTCAAAAGAAAAGAAAAGGCAAAAGTGTTAGAGCATGAGGAAGTTTTTGCCACAAAGGCAAGAACTATTTCTCACACATCTATTTGCAACTTCTACCAGCAAGTATAATTTGAAAAACAAATAATTTCTTAGAAAACATTGGGTTATATTACTCTAATTAGTCATCTTAATATCAAATATAGGCTGTTTTGAACATCATATGCCAGATCTGCAGATCCCATAGTGATGGCTATTGTGAAATTGATCCACGTTTGCTGCAGCTCTAACTCAATTTTCTGAATAAAGCATGATGCTTAAAAAGGCCTCTTTCCAAAGAATATTATGTTGGGTGTCTCTGAGGAGTCTGTGTTCTGCTTTTGGCCGTGCTAAACCCTGACACTTTGATGCAAAGCAGGAACTGAACATTTATTTCAGAGAACTGCTTTTTAGTCTTTTATCATAAGCTATGTGCTGCATAAAACTATTGCAAAATGTTTGTAGCCCCGCAAAATATCCAGTCACATTCAGTACTTACAAATAAATGAAAAAAATGTAAAAAATAAAAATAATAAACATTTTAAAATTGGCTAAATCTTTAAAGTCAAGATACAGATGTTGTTAAGTGCTTATGTGGCATGAAGTCTTATTTTTTAACACTGTGCAATAACCCAAAACTCAAATATGTTATTTTTTCAGTTTCTTGGAAAGAAGTAACAGCACACAATGGAAGTATGATGATAGCAATCTATTATTCCTTCTTTCATTGTATTAATTCCTCAAAAGCAATTAACAGTGTGTCTGTCACCTGATACAATTAACAGCATGAATTTAGAATAGTGAATAGATCTAAGAAGAAAATGTGTTTCTGAGATATGGTTTACAAATTTAATCAATATAAGTATATCCTAAGAAAACCCAATCTGTTATGTCTGAGTTAATGCAAACTGTTGTGTACTTCATGTTCATCATAAATGCGGAGTTCATTTATCTGGAACATAGTATTTCATTTCAACATCAGTGGTGCATGGGCATGCGTCAGTTAAAGCAGGACGACATATGTTTGTGTTGTGTAGGTGGGGGATTATTTTCTTCATGATAATCCTTTGACCTTTTACTGCCCTAGTAATTTTCTTAGTATTAAATATAGTAACACTCACATATGATTTGGTCGCTTAAAGATAGGCAACTAGTGCTGCCTTTCGTGCTGCACCATATCCCATAGGATCTTCTGATGATGATCCAGAAGGGAAGGGGTCTGGTTGCAGACCTTGCATCACAACTGTTGGCTATGTGCTCTCACACCCTGAAGGGTGAGACCATACAATTCATGTTGGACACTGCAGATCCAAACATTTTATTATAATTTACTCATTAATACATGGACTGTTATCAGAAGTCACCTTTAGTGCATACAAGCTTTAGCTGTGGTTTCTAGTTTCTTAACACCAGCGTGGTGTTCTTGTGCGTGTGAGTTTTGCCAGTCCTACCGCAAAGGACACGTTTTGGAAGCAGGTGTTTTACTTGTTAACATGACTGTGGACTCCACAGTCTTCCTTGCACAAGAGCAGCTCTTGGGGAAGGACAAAAGAAACCTTATTATCTTTTTCTGCTGCTAACTTAACAAGCTTGTCAGAAACTCTTTGCACAGTAAAATCTACTTGTACATATCCTGACACCTTTTAGGGATTCTTCTTTTCAGCATCTTGTCTTGAACATGTGAACCTAATTTTACAGTTCAACTTCCTTAAGCTAAATTTTTTTGATGATGATAAAATATAGAGAAGGGACTTCCTCAAGCTTGCAGTCAGGAGATTGGCTACCTTTTACATTTCATTTCTGTGACACTGCTATAATTCTCTAGGAGTCTTTGGGTCTTATCCTGTTAGAACACTGCTATTTTAATAAGTGGCTTGAACTAAAAGGCTTTCCAGTGGCCAAGCATTATGGCTCACATACTATATATTTTTACAGTAGTGACCAGTCTTGAATTTTCACATCCTCCTCTGACATTTTTCACTCATTTTCTCACTGGACTTATTACTGTAGTGGTGGCAATATTCCCAATAATGACAATTAAAAAAAAAAAATAGACCTGTTTATCTTTGTCCTCTGGTTTCTAGTTCTTGCAAAATAGTTTCTATTTTCTGGCTTGCTTCTCTCTTGAGGAGTGGGGAGGTGGATTATGAACTGTGCAAGAACATACTCTGACATTTGCTGCCATATTACTGGGCTGTGCTCTGTTAGTATACCATGTTTTGGATAGAAGTCTTTGGAAATTAGCTACTCAATCTTAAAACAGATATTAATGCATATTTCCTATGTACTTGGTGTTTGTAAGGCATCCCTATAGCCAAATCTTATTATGTTAAATCTGCAGTGGGAAAAGACTGTTACACTGTCTCTGTCCTAAACACGGTGATTTATATAAACACCAACTTCCATTGATATGTCTCCAGTGATGTTAGACCTTACTGTTTGCTTTTCCCTGTCTTGTCTTTTATGCTTGGCAGGAATTAATGTTAACCATACATTTATTCCTCATTTATTCTCATCTTTGACTGGAAAGTTTGTTCTTTTTTTCATGGAGAACTTGACTACTGAACTTGAAATAAAAAGTAGATTACTAGAATGATCAGAGGTAACTAATATAAAACTTTGTTTACAAATCTGATAAGTTTGACATGACAAAAATTATAAACCTTCTTGACAATAACTTGAAACTATTAGGTGGTGGATACCTAATAATTTTTTGGAGTGTTGTTATAGTTAAAGCAAATTACCATAGCTATGGAAAGCAGATAGCATTAACACTTGTTTACATTTTGGAAGCGAGCATTCCACATAGTTATATCTAACACCCTTCAGCACATATCAAAAGTAATATTCATCATTCTTCCATAAAAGGCCTAAAATGACTTAATCAGCTGAAGTTTCTCTGTTTTAACTGCTTGCTTCTATTTGAGGCAAGGAAAGGCTGTCTGTTGCTGCACAGAGATACTGTATGTCGCCGTTAAATAGATGCTGAACTTTCCTGTTCATTCTGTCTCCTTTTACATCCCATCATTTTCTTGCTCCCTCCTGACTCTCAATAAATAAAATAAGCTCAGACCAGACAAAGCTGATAAGTTGCAGCCAGGCAGGGAGGGATAGAAGCTGTCTTTGGAGTCATGAACTGTGCTTTCCACCGACGTGACAGCACTGAAGACAGTCAGACATAAGAAAAGATCAAATACTGAGCTTTTGAGGCCTCTTGCTTCACAAATACACAGAACAAAAGTGCTGATATGTTACCTGGAGTAAAAGCCTCAACAATAGAAAGATAAACCAAGTAATAAGGAGAGGAGAGACTGATGGACACAGCAGTAGCTCATCTTACATGTATACATAATGCTGGTTGAAAAAGTACTTGGGAATTTATGAACTGAAGGCATATGTATGTCGTGTGCCCAGTAAAATGGAATGGTTTAAATTATGCTGGACACGTCATCCTGTTGTCAGATATTTAACACCATTCTTACAGAAGAGAGACAGCTCAGGGGATCCTTATTTAAACTTTAGTAATCAAAATCTTCTCTCATCATGGCAAACTCTTTTGCATAATTTTTGCCTGCCACATCTGAAACACACACACAAAAATTTGCAAAGAAGCATCTCGGTGTTGGCTGACAAGACTTAGTGCTTCAGTAACAATTTGTGCTGCACCATAACTGTGTGAGTAAAACTAGGTCTGTCTGGATTGCCATTTCCTGATTATAATTGTTGTCTGTGTCTGTATATTTTACAGTGACTTATGATTATTTCTTGTCCTGGGATTGAGAAAGAATTACCATTTCTACAGAAAATTACCCATTCTGACTCAAAAGAAAAATGTTGGAAATGCAAATATTTTCCATGAGATGAAAGTCTCCCCATAGCTCTTCTGAAAGTAATGCTTTCGGCACAAACTGGCTGATCTGTCTAATGGGTATAAATTGTTCCTGTCTGAAATGAATTTTATTTTAAATTCAGCATCCTTCAAAATTTATGGTTACTAGTGTGTAGATTTTTTTGCTTCTGTAAAATGCATAAAAATAGCTAATCTGGTTCAATGTGCCTTCATAAGAACTGATCATTATTTTACTCTTATTCTGGCCCCATTTTGATGACCAAAGAGGTGGTACACTGATACTGACCTTCTGTGTTTTGTCTGAGTGCATTTGGGTGCTGATAACTTAACTAACATAGTGAAGGAAAGAGAGTATAAAGAACAGCCATGAAAACCTTAGGTAGCCAGCAGCCTTGATAGTAGCAGATGAAGTTTCAGTGAGAATTCAAATGAGGAGATTGAGCAGAATTTGTAATAAAGATTCATGACGCAGAGCAAGTGACTGAATTTCCACCTCCAGATTTCAAACTTATTTCCAGAGTGCTTGAAGCTCCATAATGTTAATGCTGACCTTTAGTATGGGGGCACATTAGAGGAAAGAAGATGGATATTTTTATATTGTGAGGGCACAAAATTTGAAAGAATTTGAGTGTGATGGGAAGCTTTAGGAACTAATGGGAAGGGACTAATTAGTCTCCTCTATGTGATGTATGAAATTGAATTCCAAAATTAAACCACTACAAAATTGTACTATGTTTTTATGCCATTTTATTAAAATTCAGAATAAAAATAACTGAGATTATAATGGGACTGTATAGGTTAAAAATAATGTAATTTTACATATCTTGCAGCTTTTAACCTTTTACGTTCCAGAGAGGATATATGTAGTTTACACAAAAAAACCAACTCAAGTTCCAAGAACATTATTGGAGGTAAATCTGCCTCTGAAATACTATCCTCTAGACTCTCATACCTGATGGGTTTTTTTAGTAGAAAGCTTCTAGTTACTGGAAAAGTACAACCTATTTGTAGACTTTATGATGGTTGCTGATACCGAGCATTATAAAGAGTATAATGTTGTATATTTTACTGAGTATTATATAATGTTTAGAGAATATACCATTAAGACAAATATAGAGCAATCTTTTCCCAGGATGTAGCCTTCTGGCTTCTGACCATTCTGCTTCAGGGTCTACCTGAGCTAATGACAGCAAAATCAACTTGATGCTGACTATGTCTATCCTCCATTAATTTCGATACATTCTTTTTTGTTCTTTTCATGATTTTCACTTTCTAATTATTAGTAACTTATTGGCACTTTAATACTCAAAAGTCATTCCATTTCTTTTCCATTTTTAATTTCAGACCTCATGTTACACTGCTGTCTTTCCCCAGCATTTCTGTCCTTTGACACCTTACTCGTTTTGTTTTCTGAAGGGCATATATATATAAATGAAATGTTCTTTTTCAGCTTTGAAGAAATTGGCTTTGGGTCAGTGACTAGACCTCCTCTCCTCTGTTCTGTCATTTCTCCCATCGTGTCCTTCCCATACTGTGTCTGACATATTACCCCTTCCTGTCTGCTTTTTATACCTCATTCTTCACAGCTGTTTTTCCTTGTTCTTATTATTTCCTATGTTTTGCTTTGATCTTTCATTTTTTTGCTTTTCATCCTGTTCAATTTGACAACTTTACTCTTGACTTGCCAAAATTCCACATGTAGTCCACTTCATATTTGATAAATCAGAATGAAGTCTGTTAAATGTCATTTGCCAATACATTGCCTCTAATTTACTACAGATGTAGTTACTGCTGTGGTTTCCCAGGAATTTTCCTCTTTTATCCACCCTTTTGGCCATGCTTCCAGTCCTGCATGTTAGGATGGTATTTTCACAAAAGCCTAGTGAATAAGGTGGACACTTGTCATCAGGCTCCTCTTCATACCTTGGTGGTGAAGACCTAGATAAAGAATTTACTGAATTACTAGCTGTGTACAAGTCTGGAAAACTGTGGTTTGAGAAGTAGCCTTTTCCTACCACTGGACATTCCAGTTTTACCTGAGATGTATTCAAATTCTAGCTCTCGGGAGCCATCTATGATAAAGCTACATGGGGAAAAAAAAAAAAAAAAAAAGCCAGACAAACACAGGGAGCTCTCTGAGATTCAGCAGAAGGGCTTAGAAATGGAGAAATGAGCAACTTTTCAAAGGACCTTTTCTTGTCCTGTATTCAGTTGAAAATTTGATCGAGTCAAATAGGAATATTTTGGATCTGCAGCTTGCAGTAATAGGGCACCAGTGACTGTTCCCAAGTGGCAAAGGTAGAGGTAAAGTTTCTGATGGTTTGCACATATTTCTTAATCTAACCTGAAGTACATCCAGTGATCTCTGGAATACTTTAATCCTTTATCATTCTTTCTTCAGGTACAGAATGTATTATAGGATGAAGACCAAACTCCCACTGTGCAATAGAATAGCTTTGATTTACTGGTAATGAGAGTAGAATTAAGTCCATTCTACCTAGTGGGTGTGAAATTAGCTCATTTGGTGTGACACTATTGCATTTTCTAGAGAGCATAAGAAAAAAATCTACTTAAAATGGACTATAGAGATGATCAATAGAAGGTTTCTTGAAACAAATAATCTTGATTTCTACTTGAAAAATGACCAGCACAAGACAATACCCACTGAAGTACCACATATATTGGTCCTTAGCTTGGAGTTAGACTTAACTGATTATAATTTAGTGTTGATAAAGGCTAGAAGACTGAAGATGGATGAAGAATTTTCATTTTAATCATGAGGCATTTTCATTCTGCTTTTTTTTACCTTTAATAGAATGAAGCTTTAGCTCTTTTAATACTTTCCAGCACCTCTCCTTTCACTTTCAAATTTATATATTTCCACATTTTATGTGGAATTGGATAAAATTGTTTCAGTAGTTGTATGTTGGATACTTAATTCACACAGCAAACAAGTAACAGTAAGATGGAACTCCCCTCAAACAAACAAGTAGATTTCAAAGTATCTCTGCTTTTATAAAAGGATTGAACTCTACTGAGATATTAATTTAAGGGTGTCTCCACTCCATTTTTTCCCTAAAATATTACATTTTTCTATATTGGTACCCTGTTGCAGTGGTAAAGATCATGCTAAGAACAGATAGCATATTATCTTTGTACCATATTTGCTTGTCAACTTAAGAATAAGTGGTGTCAAACAGGAGAAAAATACTTGCAAAAGTCTTGACCAGCATATAAATTAACTCATATATAAACGCAGTGTTACAGAAGCTCTGGGAAAGAGCTGCTAATGCTCTCTGGGTTGCCTAACTACAAGGAGATACTCCTATCAGAAAGGGAACAGATAAGGCACTTTTATTTGCAGAACTCTTGCACAGACAAACATCACTTCCTCTAAGTAGTATGAAGCCATCTTCCTCTCTGTTATCTGCTCTCCAAATGACAAAATAGTGCAGCTGGATTTCAAAATCATTATGTGTATGCCTAAATATGTGTTATTTTAATTTCTCTTCTAAGTTATGAACCTTTCAGTGATGGTGAGGTCATTTTCAAGCTTTCCTTCTCCTTTGTGGAGTGTAGTTATCATTTTTTTCCTAATAAAATTTTAAATTCTCAGCTGTCAATCTAGTTGGCAGATGAACACTTAAAAGAAATAAAATTATTAGCAGACTTTGTAAAAATTCTCACCCTACAGAATCAATGCCCTTTTTAGATTTGGATGAGGATGAATTTACATGTGAATGTTCAAGGTAAGTTTGTTTTTTTTCCTCACATACACTGTGGAGGAATGAATGTCCTTAAAGGAAATTAGTTATTTTCTAGAAAGATTTCTTTCCTGCCTTTCTTTCTTCTCTTATCAGATATAGACATGTTCAATTATCAGAAATAAGAGTCACATCCAGATTGAAGTGCGTTGCTATCATAAGGGGAGATTTGTGGGTGGCACTCCTGTTCTTACTTGTGGTTTTGAGTGAGGAAGACACATACTGTGGATCTCCAGCTGACTGTGTTTTCAGTGTTCGTGGATGTAAGGTCACCCACAGATGGTCATCTGCAGTAGGAGATCCCTAACAGCCCCCCTTAAAATGTAATGCATTGGGACCCAAAGGATTTGCAGAATAGGAGGGAATAGGAGAATTACTCTCTTTTCTGAACAAATCCCTATTTTTTCTTGTCTGACACATGCTCTGCTGTCCTGCCAAATGCTGTAGTATTTTAAAACATGACATTGTTTTAAGAACAAGGGCAAGTGCTGAGTCCTACACCTGGGGAGGAATAGTACTACGCACCAGTACAGGCTAGTGGTTGACTTGCTGGAAAGCATCTCCATGGAGAAGGACCTTAGAGTCCTGGATGTCAATAAGTTATCTTTGGAACAGCAATGTGCCCTTGTGGCCAGGAAGGCTGATGGTATCCTGGGGTGCATAAAGAAGAGTGTGGCCAGCAGGTTGAGGGAGGTTCTCCCCCTTTACCCTAGTGAGACCACATTTGGAGTGTTGTGTTCAGTTCTGGTCTCCCCAGTTCAAGAGGGACAGTGAAATACTAGAGTGAGTCCAACAGAGTCTACGAGGATGATGAAGGGACTGAAACATCTCTCTTAGTAGGAAAGGCTGAGAACCCTGGGGCTGTTTAGCCTGGAGAAGACTGAGAGGGGATATTATGAATGTTTACGAATGTCTGAAAGGTGGGTGTCAAGTAGAAGGGGCCAGGCTCTTTTCAGTGGTGCCCTGTGATAGGACGAGGGGCAATGGTCACAAACTGAAACAGAGGAAGTCCCATCTCAACATGAGGAAAAACATTTTTACTGTGGGGGTTATGGAGCACTGGAACAGGCTGCCCAGATAGGTTGTAGAGTCTCCTCTAGAGACTTTCAAGACTCACCTGGATCTCTTCCTCTGTGGCCTGCTCTGGGTGATCCTGGTCTGGCAGGGGGGGTTGGACTTGATGATCTCCAGAAGTCTCTTCTAACCTCTACCATTCTATGATTCTATGATCATAGGTAGCTCAACAGAGCAATTTTTCCTGTAAGTTCAGGGAAATGATCTGCACTTGAGGAGAAGCTGTAAGGCATTAGAATAAGTAAGACTGGTCACCATCTTATCCCAAGAACTCCAAAGAAAAAAAGAAAGTGTGCAAGAAGGTTGATCCATGTTGGTTTTTGTTGTATTCTGACATTCAGTCCTGACTCAAATAATCTTCTGAACAGGTATTTCTACCTTTTGGGAAAATGAGTATCTATTCTTCAACTTGTCACACTTAGTTTTGAAAGTATATATTGTTGTTGCCTTGCCTGGGAGTATGAGCAGCAGAAGATATTAAATTCTATTTAATTATGTGCATACATACATATTGCACATTTCAGCCCAAACCTGGGTATCTATCAGCCATCAGAAAAGGCAGGAATATCCATTAATCACTGAAGCAAAAGTGTCTGTTAAATTCTATCAGTCACTTCCTTTAAAAAGTCTGCTGTGGCCCTGCCTTCCTTTCAACTTGGATATTTTTTTTTATTGTAGTTGGATTTTCTCGTTACACAGGCAGTCTCCATTAATTTTGCTTTCCAAACACTACTGAACACTGAGATTTCTGGGACCTGTGGCCCTAACTTGCATGCTGCAATCGCCTTCTCACCGGAAAGACATCAGCAACTTGAAATATTGTGCTGAATTTCTTTTGACAAGATATTGCACATTCATCTAATAAACCAATCATTTTGCATTTAGAAAAAACATTTTTAGAAACCCAAATCCAACCCACAAGGTAATGTTTAGTAGAAAGGCCATGGGTGTCTAATGGCCTGTGAACTTCCATGTTAACAAAATCCTCTACCACGGACATGCAGAGTGAAAGATTCTGGGATGGTTTGGGGCATGTTGCTAAGGAAACCTATCCTTTTTATGAAATGTGCTGGGAGTGTCTGGCTTTGGAGAGTTTATCTCTATTGCTAGCACTGCCAAGAGAGAAGCAGAAGCTGTAAGTAGCTGTTTTAAAATTTTTAAATAACCATATCCATTTTAAATAACAATATCCCTAGCTGCATCAAGAGAAACATGGCCAGCAGGTCAAGGGAAGTGATTCTTCCCCTCTGCTCCACTCTTGTGACACCCCACTTGGAGTACTGTGTCCAGTTCTGGATCCCCTATTACAGGAAAGATATGGACATGCTGGAACATGTCCAAAGAAGAGCCATGAGGATGATCAGAGGGGCTGGAGCTCCTCTCCTGTGAGGACAGACTGAGAGAGTTGGGGTTATTCAGTCTGAAGAAGAGGAAGCTCTGAGGAGACCTTATTGTGGAACTTTTTAGGATGTTGGGTAGTGGTAGGACTAGAGGGAATGGATCAGAACTAGAGGTGGGTAGATTCAGATTAGACATTAGGAAGAAGTTCTTCACCGTGAGGGTGGTGAGGCACTGGAACAGGTTGCCCAGAGAGATGGTGGAAGCCCCAAACCTGGAAGTTTTTAAGGCCAAGCTGGATGGAGCTCTGAGCAACCTGATCTAGTGTCCTTGACCATGGCAGGGGGATTGGAACTAGATGATCTTTAAGGTCCCTTCCAACCCTGACAATTCTATGATTCACTACAATATATTTCTTTCTAATGTAAACAAAGAAAGAAAATAGAAAATTTATTTTAGAAGAACTGAAAGGAGAAGGAGGGGAAGTACTTCAGTTTTAAGAGGACTACATGTGAGTCAGGGACACCTGCTGCCTGAAGGACCAGCCACACATTTGCAGGGGGTTTTGCTTTTATGGTGTCCAAGCCCATAGCTCCTATCCTTGCTGCATCTTGTTCAAAACCTGCCCTGAGTTAACAAAGAATAAAAGAAATGTTCAATTTTGAGAAAAATGCTTGTAGGATTTTATCCAACCTTGTGCTTAATTGAGGATTAAATGTTTGCCTTAGTCTTAATTTGTTGAGAACATTTCCCTCAGATCTTGTTTTTTCACATTGAGAGTGCTTCTCCCAATATGTTAGTGCATAAATGTGAAGAACACTGTTGAAGCTCAATGAATTCCAACAGTTTTCCATGTGTGTAGCAATGTATCTTGAGAAGAATGGACATGGGCCCCATCCAGACTCAGTATTGCCTTGACATGTCTGGGCCTGTCCTAATATAATCAGGCCTGAGGGGCAAGTAGAGACATGTCAAGGCAGAGCCGGCTTGCAATAACAGTAATCTGAAGCCTGCTAGAACAAGATAGAATTTTTGAGAAAGTCAACAACAGAAGAAGCTGCGAGAAAGTCAACAACAGGATAAGAGACTGTAAGAATATCAACTGCCTTAAAAGTAAGACGTGGCTGTGTAGCTTTAAGCAATTATTAGTGATAATTAGGTGTATGGACAGAGCATGTAGCCAATAGCAATGTAGCATAGCTTGTGTACTGATATAGAAAAGATATATAAACTGTGTGTGTGCTTGAATAAGGGTCTTCAACTTCGATCATATTGGTCTGTGTTGAGTCCATTCTGTGATCGCCCACAGATGTGTAGATTAGAAATGTAAAGAATCTACTAAATATTATGTAAGGTCTCCAAAGACCACAAGTAGAAGATGTGCAAAATGGATGTTCTAAGACAAAGTATCTTCAATCACACAGCATCTCATAGCTTTTATCATATTATAGCTTATACTTGATGGCTAAATTCTTGGCTGGCATACTTGGGCTTGAAGTTGTTTCTCTACAGTTACATATCAGAGGTGCAAAATGAGTCATGGCTAAGGTGCATGCAGAAGTTGGATTCTTTCTATGAAGTAGAAACTGTAGGGTTTTTTGAGGCAGCAGAACTTCAAATCACAGCAAAGACATTTTATTATAGTACATCTGTGAATAGGATGTTTAATGTTTGACATGTTTATTAAAAAAACTGAACACAGCACATTATCCATCTGCTGTGATTACTGTATAGGTAGGCAGTTGGGACTTTGAATGTAAAAATCTGTGGGCTTCTGTACGGCCTATCACTGCTGCCTCCAAAAACTCTCAATAATATATCTTCACAGTGAGGCTTCTACTGTACTTCAAGGTCTCATTGGTTTTTCCCTCCTTCCTAATTAAAAGGAACCATTTGACATCTTGGCCTGAACCTGTTTGATAAAGTCTCTTGTGCCTATCAAATCTGATGTATGCTTTGGAATTTAAATTATCATGAAGATCTGTAGCTTGAGAGCTCATTTATGCAGGAAAACTGCAGCTGGCTCTCAGGATAAGGACTGGATTTTAGCTGACGACAATTTTGGCTGCTGGTTCAGACAGGTCTTTTCCTGTTGGTGATCTTCAAGCAAGATCTCTCATAATTTCTAGAAGTATTAAATTTCAGAATAAAATTGCTCAGTAGAAATATTAGTTACCTCAGCAAGCCCAGTGTTCGTTCCATAGAATGTGGTAGGGAGGTGAACTCCATCACTTGCACTGCCCTGCTTCCTGCTTTATTCTGTTATACCAGATGTTTTCTCTTGGTTCTCTGTCTTCAGAATTTCATGATAAAGCACAACATGGAATTGGAAATGTTCCTCCTCAAGGGTATTTTCTATTGTTTAGGTTTTGTTTGAATTAAATACTGTATTTTTGTCCTCTTACTTGTGCACTAAAAGTGCTTGTAGAAATAGACCTAACATTGCACAGTCCCTTTGTAATACTCAACTCCCATTGCATCCAACTGGTGTTATGCAGTATCAAAGATTCAAGGAAAAAACCATCCAAAATTCTCAGGTTTTATGTAGCTAAAGCAGAAGTAAAAGGTAAAAGCTGCAAGAAGATTAATGAGATTACTTATTTAGTAGTCCAGAACGCAAAGAGTATTCCTCAGACTATCATCCATCATTTCTGTTGCCTCAGGCAAAGAGGATGCTACAAGCTTGCTTCTAATTTTACCGAGTATATTCTGTTTCCTAAGTAGCTTAAGATCATTACTTGTTTCATTAATTCATTGTGACTAAAAAGTAAAAATCATAAAAAATTCAAACTTTGTTTTCAGCTGCAGGGTTGCATCTCATATCAGTTGAACAGTCATTCAAATAATTTTTCTGGGCTTTTTTGGGTCTTGTTCAGAGGCAGCTGTGAAGAAAGAAGTCAATATTTTCTCCTAATTTGTATCTGTAACTTTTTTATTATCTTCAAATACTGTTACATTTTCTTTGATCTTTCCTAGATCTTTCCTACAGGATTTTTTGGGGTGTTTTGTTGGGTTTTTTTGTTTGGTTGGTTGGTTGGTTTTGTTTTTTTTGGTTTTGGGGTTTTTTTAATCAATATTTATTTTCATTCTTTATCTTTCCTGTATTTAAGTTCTGTAACAGGTTAAAATATTGAAAGCAAGGTTAGATTAAATTATAGTATCTGCATGCATGTTCTGTAGCAGCCTTCATGTTTCTCTTGGTTACACATCAATAAATTAGATAGATGCTCTTTGACCCAACAAATTTAGCAGGTGAGATCCCACGACAGTCAGAGAAGTGTTGAGCACTTACAGTGGGTATTGTGTGAAAGTACATGAGACTCAAGTGGACAGTGAATTGGATTTACAAGATTTTAATTTCAAACTTAAGCCACAGCACTGTTATAACAGTGTAATAGAATCAAACAGTGAAGCATTTGCTCTGCTTGGGTTTTGTTGTTTTTTTTTTTTTACTCTTATGCAAAAGGACTTCTGCATATAGACAGAGTCGGGGCTTAATTATTTTCTCCCTTAGTTGCTATAGAGTTAGGCATTATTAAAATTCTGCATCAAACACAAGACCTCTATTAAAGCTGGATCTTCATTTTTCAGAGATCCTTAACAAGTTGTCTGTGCTCACCTCTGAAAATATGGAAGTTCATGCCATTGCTCTAATACAAGAACAAATATGATTCGCTCAAATGGGAGAAACAATGGATCTTGAGAAGCAAACTAACATAAAGCATTTGTAGATTCCGCAAGTCAAGTCTGAACTGAAAATTATATTGGTAAAAAGTCATGTCAGGAAATCTGAAGGAATGAAATTTAAGTCCCATCTACTGAGCTGCCTAAATATTTACTTACTGTACTTCAGAGTAGCTTTTTGTTAGAAATTATGATGAACTGCTTTTCAGCGTGATCTCTCAAGAGTCTTAACAGTAAAAGTAAAGTCTTCCTGTATTTGATGAATTACAGAAAGTGGCCCATTTTGTTTGTGGAACTCTAATGCCTGTTCCTGTAAAAGTAGATGAAAATAGGGAACTGATGAAAATAAGCTGAATGACACTATTAAAGAGGGAAAAACTGGCTTGGAAAACCTCCTTTTAGATGTTCAACCAAACTTTTCAGTTGCTGATCCTAACATGATTGTACATAATTTATTTCTCTTTGCATAATTTTTAAGAACTCCATCTAATGCTCTTGATACCCTATCATAACACTAGTAATACAATGAATTCTTTGTAGAATTAAACTATGAGTACGATGATGCTTAACTTCCTGTAAACTTTCCTTTCTGCTCCATTAGCATGTGGAATGAAATGCTTTTATAGTACCTAATGTCATTGTCGACAAAGAGACTTAGACTGTATTTAAACTTCATTTAAACCTTGCACAATTAAAAAACTGTCTAGAATACTTGTGAAATAGTTTTTGTATCATATATTAAATGATTTGGTGGATTAGCATGTCATAAAACTGGCTAGCTTCAAAAAGCACCCACTTCTAATTGATGCATTCATGAATAACTTGCATCTTTGAGACTTATACTTGGAAAACTCTCATGTTACGGTGTATAAATTAGCAGATATGTTTATATATGCTTTGACAGTTATATGGAAGACTGTTGCATTTTGAAAGACTGTTGTGGTTTGGCATTTATCCTCTCACTGTCTTATGGGGACATTCTGTGAAACTGGTAGACTCTTTCAAAATGGTTCTTGAATTTAATTCTACGTGACAAGGGCACTTTGTTATCTTTCCTTATATCCAAGTTTCTACAACTGATTTTCAAATGAAGTATTATCTCATTATGCAGACAGCGAAGCTAAGATGTTGTAAAGGGGTGGTGAGAGATCACAAAGCAGGTGGGTGGCACAGTTGGCATATATCATACTCTTGATATATGTTACTCTCTTCCACCCATTTAGATAGATGTACTCTTTTAAAAAACTCACTATGCTGATAGAAAAGAAGTAGCATTATTTCACAAAATGTTAATGCATTAGCTGGAGGAGGATGCTTTTATAACTAAAATAACATAGACACTGCATATGTGATATGTTATTAATAGTCTTATGTACCATTTAATTCTCCTTTAGCAATGGCAATTCCTTTCATTTTTCACTAGTTCTGTATAAACTTTAGACACTATCTTTATTAGTCTATCATTATTTACATTATCCCATACCTGTATTTACCTTAACCATGATTCTCTTGATGGTTATACTGAAGGTTTACTGAAGACAGTGAAATTATTTCCAAACTAGAACTATATGAAGGGTATGTAAGCTTTTTAACTCCACTTCTCTTAAAGTACAGCCCATTAATGTCTCTATAACCCGTGCAATTACATGAATTGAAGCAATGAATGAGAAACTCTCACTGTTGGAACTACAAAGGTTGTCTTTGATTATTATTGAACTTCTGTGGCTGATGAGATGTAAGTCACACAGTAAGAAGTATATAATCTGGAAATCATGCCACTGAATATTTTATTTTCTAGCAACACACTGTAAAAGGACTAAATCTTTAAACAAGAATGTTAAACAATATGGTTTTTGTTGTAGTATATTAGATAGCAAGGCTCAGAAGCTGCTGCAATAAAGCATCTTGCTACATTGCAGTAGGCAGTAGCCAGTTACTGAAATAATAATACACAAACTTCATGTATTTTTTAAGTGATTTCCCCTCATCCATACAAACCCTGCTTTTTCATTAAAGCATGAAGAATATGAGGTCTGAAGAATGTTGACTTACCCCTCTACATGCAGCAAAAGAATTGATTCTTACATCTTAGAAGATGTTAGCTTTTATGACATCTTTTTGAATCCCATTCTCACATTATGTGAATATCACTCTTTTCTTCCTCTCGCTTTCCTGAAGAGCAGTGGCAATACATGCTGGAACGGGAAAACTGCAATGCTGGTTCGAGTGATGGGTAAAATCATTGTTAATGCTACCATGGATTCTGCCAAGGTACTATGGGAAAGATTCTGTGAAACAGAATCTCCCTTTTAAATCCTCTTTTATGTAAAGTCTGAGTATTACAAATCAGAACAAACCAGAATTTTAAAAGGAACAAATATTTAGAATGGTGTGGACTGTATGCAATCTTTAACAACAACCACCTGATGTTTTTCACAACTTTCTTTTTATGGTTGTAAATTCTAAGGCTGTAAGGTTATTAAAATGATATATCAATGTGAGACCAAAGCCTGACCTTAAGCTACCTGATGTTATATACTGTGTCTTCACACAGCTCTAGGTGGTCTTGTCCTGTCCTGATTTTCTCTTCAGTATTGTCTGTCCTATCCAATATTTTTGTCCTTCAAGTTAATTGTTGCAGATTCCTGATGTGTTTTCAAAGTTGACAAATAATTAGTGATTAGTGGAACCAATCTGAACCAGCCTTCAACTATTTCTCTAAGCATCTCTCATACTGTTTAGATGAAATCCCCAAATTAAAATAAAATTTTTTAAAAATTCCATGTATGGGAAACATGGCATTTGGTTTCCTATATTGCATTTACCAAATACGTTAGACATGAAAAAGCTTTCAACTTCTGCCATGCTGACAGTTGCTTGCAGTGGAGGTCAGAGCCTTTCAGTGATCTGCCACTCTCCAATAACTGTTCAAAGTGATGCAAAGGCTGCCAGTTGAGCATCCATTTAGCAGTAAATGTTAGTCTTACTCTTGCTCCACTGAACTCAATAAAAAAACATTCTTTAATGGAATAGAAGCAGGCTATGACCTCAATACCCAAATCAAAAATTGATCTCTCAGTGCATTTTTTTGCAGTCTGTTGCTTTAGATCATATCTATATATACCCTTAACAAATTCACTATCCTAGTGTATAATCCAGACCTGACTGAAGAGCTGGATAAGAACTGGAACTGAGTTTGCTTTAAGATTCTGATGGTTTGAAATACTCATTTCTCCTATGTGCAAGCTTCCACAGCATGTTTCTGTAGTGAGAAAATCCAGGTGCATTACTACTTTCATATATTTCAGTCTCAGCTCTGCATTATGTCATGTGGTAAGGCATAGTGTGGAGCAGCCCCGTGCAGTGCAGAAACACAAAGCAATCACATCCTGCTATTCAGGGCAAGAAGTCCTGTGGGTATTTATAGCAGATGTTAACCCCCTGACCTCGTCACCCCTCTTCACCATGAAATCTAAATGTGCTCTCTGGAGCTCTTCACACCAGCTGAGGGAGCTGACTCTACAGTCAGAGGGAAGGGACAAAAGGAATGGTATTCGGGCCGGCTGCACTCTGTGTAGTGTAGACCCTAACCGTGTATGTGATTGATTTAAATTTCCTAACTCCATTCAGGTGTGGAAAGGCATAAAGAGATAGCAGGCATGTAAGGGAAAGCAATACTAAGGATTAGCTATCAGAACCCGTTGGGGCTGTCTTTGACTCCTTTGGCCTGGCTTTTGTGATTTGGCTTTTAAATCTTAATTGTGCAGAAGTGATAAGTCTAGATAAGTCTAGGTGATAATCAGAGCTTAAAAAAACCTTCTTTGTCATCGCTTGCATGACAGCCTAATCTGAAACACAGCAGTATTTCTCTCTAATCTAATTGTAAATGTTTTCTTTATGCAAGTTTACAATGACAAATCCTCATTTAGACTTAACAGAAGATTACTACAAAGGAAAAGAGAGTGACCTTAACATTTTATACTCTAAGCATATATAACTGTCTGCCTCTATTTCCACACAATTTAAAAATAAATACACTCAGCATCTCTTTTGTTGCATTTAGTAAATTATGACTGATAACCCTTACATATGGCATTTCCCTATCATTACATAAATTGCCTCAGCATTTTTTCTGCTATCCCTGATTTCTGACTGCTTCCTTATTAAGCACTGCTGAGGGCAGTCTGTCAAGGAGTTGCATGATAGTGATGGGACTTCACAGTGCTGAACTGACATAATTCTTCTAAAATTGTGTGAGTTAAATATCTGTCTCATCATTTTTAGCACAGTAAGATCATTTCAGAGAACCATTTTTCATCTGAGTGTGGAACTTGTACCATATAGGGAGGAATAAACTCAAAGCACAAACAAGTTTGGTAACTACCTGTTCTTTGCACTTTTGTCTGTCCTTGAGTTTTCCCTAGAGAAGAGTAAAATCAAACCACTTGGGGTTTTTTGGAGGGTGGAAGCTGTTGGCAGTCAGTGTTCTGAAAGACTACAGAGAAAAAAAAAAGTCCCCTTTGATTAAATTAGAACACAGATATTCAGACGTAAATTTTAAGGCCCATTGCTGGTTAGGAAAAAAAAACCAAACAACCAAACAAACCGAACCAACCAACCAAAAAACCCCACCCAGCAACAAATGACTAACATTTCTGCAGATGAGACTCAAATCCTGATCTGTAAGGTTAGGGGAGGAAATACATGGAAATATAGTCAATGTTATGCTATCCTGTTCCCTCTGAACACATGTACCTGACATTGTTCGTGTGTTTTGTTCTGTTCTTATAGTGACTGGGCTTTCTGTAAAATACAATCTGGAATTCTGCCAGTTTTGTTTCAGAAAAGATTGAAAGACTTCAGCTTTCTCTGGAAACAGAAATGCTTTATCTGTATGAATTGCTGATATCTTGAAGTTATTTTTCTTCGAAAGCAAATTAAAAGTTTTTAAATGTTAAAAAATGGAAAATAAAATCTTTGGGGTTATCAGAACAAAATTTCAGTTAAAGCAAACCTGTTATTTAAAGCTAACATATCTACATTGAATTAGCATTTTGAAACAATGGCTTTCATTTCAAACATTCTTATTGAAAAATATTTAGCATCATTTACATTGTGGCTTGTAGATATTTTTTTTTTTTTTTTTTTTTTTTTTTTCTGCAGAAGATTTGCACACAATGCATTTCAAGATGCTTTATTGGAGACTGAAAAGCAACAAAATATGAGCTCTGGTTCCAGGAGCCTAGGAACAGAGTCTAGAGTGTCTGAATGTATGCAAATTTAGGTATATAGATAAATATTTGCAGGTAGACACTGAGGTAGAGCTTTCCACCATCTCCTACTGTGGAGGACATGCAGCTTTGGAATTTTAGTGCATATATATATGTTAACTTGAAAGAAACTCATTTTAGCCCTTTCCTTTAGATTAAATTCTAATAAACAAAACGGAAGTGTGTGGAGTTTGTCTTTCACACATAAGCCAGACTGTAATTAGGAAAAAGAGAATCACTGAAATAAATTATTATAGTAAGTTAATCTCTTGATGTATTAATAGGTCTTTTTGTAAAGGGAAGAATATGAAATTTTATCATTCTCTGACAATTTATATCTGTGGCAAAGAGTTTAATGGAGTCAGACAATGATATAAATGTACCATATTCTTATGACAGTATTTATATTGGAATTTATTTTCCCTTTGACTTCTAACCCAAACACTTTCTTCTTAATTCCAATGAAAGGTTGCAAGAATGATGTTTTGGAACAGAAGTACAAGATTACCTGTAGATCGTCGATTTGATTACAAAATTATTAACAGCTTTCTTGTTTTATTCTTTTCTCCCATACAATGCAAAAAAAAAAAAAGAAAAAAAAGAAAAAAAAAGATTATTTGTGATCGATTTTTTTGTCACTGAATGGAATTCAGGCAACAAATTCCCATTTAAAAGTGGTTATCATTGCAAATAGAGAAGTAATAATTATTTTTCAGGACTTCTTGACCTGTTTAATCAAGTCTCTACCGTTAGGAAAAAGATCTAATTTTTGACTTGCACTTTTCTTAATCTCTTATGTCTTTATCAGGTGATTAATTTTAAATATGCAGCTTATTCCTCCTTAGAGAAAAGCAGTATTGATTTTATTCACAAGATAATTTAATTTCCATCAGTATTTTGACTTCAATAGATTCAGAATTTTTCCTGAGGTATAGAAAGAAATACTAAAGGAAATGAAGTTTTGCTCTTGATGAATCAGGAAGTACTGCATATTTCACTTTCACAGCAGAATTAACTACAGTATCACAGTAACTATGGGTCAGACTTTAAATTCATGCCAGAATTTATAAGAAGCTATGGTAATTAATGTATTATAATTAAATGTCTTTTAAACATTATATTTTTCATAGATGAGTGGGAAAATGCTACAGTAGCTAATCTTAAAATGTAAGAAACAGTACAGAGGTTGTAGAGAAACAAAGTGTTAAGATTTTCAGTTACTTTTTGCTATAAAGAAATTAAAATTGTTTAATTTCTTAAGTTCATGCTACCAAAGCCTTCAACAATAATTATTTTTTTTAGAAGGTGACTTTTTTATGGATTCTTGTAGACACTTAATTAGCAGGATGTTACAAGAATAGGTGAGCATAACACAGGCAGGATAATTGACAGTGTTAAGTTTGTGTTAGTGATGCCACCTTAACAAGCATGCATTTCTTTCACATGATGTACTACATAGTAATCAGAGCAGCCTAATAAGTTTTGACCATCTAGGGGTGTTAGAAGTGGAGTTCCCCTCTATAGGAGAGGAGATACACTGTGTGAGAGACTTGCATTGCTGGACCACAGCTCTGAAAAAGATTCCTTTTACTTATTCTTTCTAAGTAAGCAAATTTACATGTGAATTTCACTTATTTTTTCTACATTCCTGAAATCTTTTACTATATAGTTTTTTCTTCCCTTTTGTAGCACAAAGGGAAAAAAAAAAAAAAAAAAGGTTCCTTCTACTGAATCTTAGTGGCTTTATTTTGGAGATAATATCCACTACTAATCTAGTCTCTCTAAATTTAAATCAACCAGGTTTGAATTTGTATTTGTTTTTGTTGAGACACCTACTCTGAATAAAAATTGTAAACAATACTAAACTGAACTGGCATCGTGCTGCCGGGTGAATCATCATGCCATCTCAGTCTGTGAAGCTGAACAGTTCTGAAAGAGGTAAAACTCAGAGAAAATCTGAATTTTGAAATTTATGTAATCTTGAGAGAAGGAAGAAAACCCTCTCGTTTAATAAAAACTACAAAGTCTCTGGTCTTATATTCTGAAAAATAAGTGGCTTTCCACAAGAATGAGAGAAGGGAACCAGTTTTTAATCTTACACTACTAAGATCCTGTGCCTGTAGATTAAAATGTGATTGATTTCTTAATATTTCATTTGCCAGGATGTTTGACAGACATGCCCAGATTCACATCGTGTCTCCTTGAATGCCTTATTCCATGATCACTTATCAGCAACTGCTGTCTGTAAAATGTATTAAGCATGACTGTTAATACTCAGACAGTTAATAAGTTCTCGGTTCAGGAACTAGAAGTATTTGTTCATGTTTGAAGATTAATAATAGGACAAGTTTGTCATTTAAAAGAAGAAGGAATCCTCCTTTTCCCAGTTTATTCCAACCTCCAAACATAATTGCCTCTTTGGTGTGTGACAATTTTAAAGTTTACTTTAAAGTATCATTTTTAGAGACTCTTTAGACTGGCAACTCCAGATTTGGAAGTTGCTGCAAAGATTTAATGACTGAATCACAGAATCACACAAAATCACAGAATGGATGTTGGAAGGGTCCTCTGGGGATCATCTCATTCCAACACCCCTGCTAAAGCAGGGTCGCCCAGAGCAGGGTGCCCAGGGTCATGTCTAGGCAGATTTTTAGTATCTTCAGAGAAGACGACTCCACAGCCTCTCTGGGCAGCCTGAGTGCTCCATCACCCTTAAAGGAAAGAAGTTTTTCCTTATGTTCAGGTGGAACTTGCTGTGTTCTGTTTTGCACCTGTTGCCCCTTGTTCTATCACTGGGCACTACTGAAAAGAGTCTGGCCCCATCCTCTTGACCCCTTTAGATATTTGTAAGCACTGATGAGAATCTCCCTCAGTCTCCTCCGGGCTAAACAGACCCAGGTCTCTCAGACTTTCCTTGCAACAGAGAATCAGTTTAACCCAATTTAACCTAAATTTATCAGCTGACTGTGATTCAGACCATAGCTTCACATCCTGCCATGGTACAGCATTTGGAGAGGTGATGTACCTATAAGTGCCCCAGACAGTGGCACAAAGCTTTACACTGGGTGAATTGGTCTCTGCAAACACCTTTGCTGCAGCAGCTGGAAACCTGCTGGTACCTGAGTAAGGCTGCATGCTAACACTGTTTGGCTGCAAGAAGGGGTTTTGTTCCCCCCCTGGCCTTAGACTTGGGTTATAAACAGAGTGGTGGTCTCAGCTCTTGGGTACCACGTGTAACTGAGTCACGGGTGGTAGAGGCTGTTACTGGTCAGTTGTAGTCTGAAGCTGAGGAGCAGAGAAACACCGTTCCACCTTTTGAGTAACTCCTAAGATGGTTTACATGCACATGCTCACAGAGATGGTGATCTGTGATGTCATTACAATTCATTAATGCTTGTTAAAGGAGACTCACAACATGAGAACATCAATATTCAATGCTACTTGTAAAATCAGGTACTGCCTTGAGCAAGAGGAGCTTACTTGTAGTCCAGGAGAAGGGAAGACTTATCTCTTACAAAAAATACAGGATTTTATACAACTCAGTATGCTTTCAGCAAAAGTTGTGAATACAAGAGTTGGGGAAGAGTGATCTTATAAAGCAGAGACAGTTTCTAGCAGTAGACCTATAGACGGTTAGGTCTTCCTCCTCCTGACAATTGTTTGGACCAAATCAATTGTTTGTCTTTTTGTTACAGAACAAGGTGAAACTTCAGGACACAGACTTAATTTGGTGGAGCAGGGCAAAAGATGTAGATATAAAGGAAGTAGAAGGGGGATCCTTGACAATAGCAATGAAGGGGTTAATTGATGTCTCTTCATGTAAGTGGTCATTGATAAGATTGTGACTTATCAGCCTGATTTTAAATTATGTATTTCACTTTAAAATGGTAGTGTTAAATGACAGTGATCAGACATGAGTCTCATTCTGATTTCTGTTCATTAGGTGATTCATCTGGTCTTCCTGTATCAATTTGCATATTTCATTTCAGTAAACAATGAGCATTATAAAATAATTATAATACAAATCTGTGGACATGAAAGATTTGAGAAACCAATACAATGTAAATTAATGGTCAAGTGTTGTATTGCCCAGGACCAGACTTTATAACATTTCTAAAAATAATAAAGTATCTATCTGTAACTCATGACTCAAAACCAACTCCATGTACTTCCAGAAATGGGGAACGTGAGCAGCTGAGAGGGAGCAGCTCTGGAAATGAGATGAAAACTCTCGGCTCTCTATATGCACTCCATATTCAAATAGATCAGTGAGTTTAGTCAAGTGTTTGATATGAATGAAAACTAGACTCTTTCACCCAGACACCTAATCCTCTTTGAAATTTAGTCACTGAATTTTTAATGTCATCTGCCTCCTCACTCACTCTGCTGTATGATGAGACGGCTCAACAGATTCACATCCTTCCTAAATGTCCATCTCCTGATTCCTACCCTTTATGTCCTGTTCTTCTTTTAGTTTCATCTCTGCTTTGGCTCTTTCCTTGTCTCCCTGCTGTCTTAGTCTTCATAACTGCTGTCATGTCTCTCTTATCAACCACTGCTCCCATCTTCTCTCAGATTTCTTGTACAAAACTAGCAGAAACAGCTAAACTGACCTCTGTCTTTTAACTGAAATTGGCTCTAAAGCTGAGTTTACTCCATATTCATTGTCAGGGGTATGTTATTAAACATAAATCTATAGAATTGCAATCCAGGAAATGTGAATTTATTAAGACATATAGAATCTTCTGACATTTATTTATATACTTGTGTATTCAATTATATTGTTTATCCCCAAACCCAGTTTTTCTTTCTACAGGTTATAAGATGCTCATTTCATGCTCATCTGTCCATTTACCTGTTATTTCTCAAGTCCAAAATCAACTATACTTTAAAATAGCCACCAATGTTGTAAAATTGCCTGTTGCCTTGGTAATCCCATTGCATGGGTACTTCATGATTTTCTGTGTTTCAGACTTACATTGTTCATACTGTACTATCTCTGCTGTGTTTGATGACAACCAGGAAGTTTTCTTCAGAAGAGTTTTTGAGGTCAGTAACATCTACAAAATAATGTGAAATTCTGTATTAGGATCTTACTACTTCCCATTTTTCCCAAACTAAGTGACACAGAAAGTTGAATCCCCATTTAATTTTGCAATGTAGTTTTAGAATTTGAAATTAGATGTAATAGGGTGGGGTTGCATTGCACATCCTGAGGTGGGTAGGAGAAATATTCTTGTAGGAGATCTCTTAAGGTAGGCAGCACCCCACATTGAACGTATTTAACACTGTACATGCCGTAGATGTTGAATAGCTCGCAAAATTGTTTTTCTCCCCCAAAATATCTCATATCACCCTAAATATGCTTATGTCAAGGAATATCAATACATGGCTTTCAAAAGTTATACCTGCCTTTCTAAGTATGCAATTAATCTTTCAACTTTGTGTAGGTACTCTGCATATGCATCGACAAATAGAAAACAACTGCTTGACCCAACACTTGTGCCCATACCCTCCTTTCCACACAGTGTCCTGAATGGTCCAAGCTAAGGTGGAAGTCCTGTTCCCTTATTAAAGGTGGTCTCATGCTCTACTCTTCTCAGTTCTTTCCAGGATTACACTGAACCTGGTGGGTGCAAATTTATCATTCCAGCCCTGGTAGCATAAAGAAAGAGGATCTGAGAGAAGCCTGCTTTGAAGCTGTAACTTTTTGGACTTTTCTCTCTCTCAGCTTTTGTTAAGGTTGATGCATTCTTCCTTATATGCCTCTAGGGGAAAAGAGTATGGGTCTGGCAGTATCCAAAATTATCTCTGTTGCTTAATTGTTATGTCACATTGCACATGACACAACATACTGCAATCAAAATTATCATTAGTAGACTTTCAAATAGATTGGGTCCTCCAGATGAGTTTATGCCCCGAGTGAATTATTTTGGATGTGTATAGTTAGTGTAAGCAAAAGTAGTCATTGAACTTAATCTGTGGGAGAAAAGGAAGGATATGAGTAAGGCTCCTAATTTGTACAAATGTTAGCAGTAGCCTTTTGTGACTCATAAGAAAGTGAGTTATGACTTCAGGAATTGACTAAAAGCTGTGGCTCAGTCCCAGAGGTTTAAGTTTTCCCATCTCTGCATATCCTCACATCAAGCTGTCTTTAACCTTTTAGTATAAGCAATGGAAGAGTAAATTGTGCAATTCCATCATTTCAGAATGGAATGTACTTAATGATATCTTGACCTGTGATCTCTGGGATGGAAGAAGAATTAGGTAAAATATTACTTTATATGTTTTTTTTTTCTTGAGAAGTGACAAAAAACCCCAAACCTTCTTTAAATCATTTGAATTATTTCCTTTTGGCAATACAGCCAGTGTTAAATGAAAGAAATAATTTGACCAATTGGTTTTCAATTTCTTATCAAAAGTAAATGCTAATGTGGAATGATTTTGACTTACATTAGGAAAGTACAGCATTCAATATTTACTCAGCTTTTTTTTTTGTTTTGTGTTGTCAGGCAAGATTAAGTAAACATTAGTTTATTTTTATATTTAAATTATAATTTTATTTATAACTATTTTGCTATTTGGAACTTT
>JANIJG010024708.1:114611-140642 GCA_024611175.1 Megaceryle torquata
CCAGTCTTATTCAACATCTTCATCAATGATGTGGATGAAGGGATGAAGTGTACTGTCAGAAGTTTGCTGATGATACTGAACTGGGTGGAGTGGCCAATACACCAGAAGGCTGTGCTGCTATCCAGTGAGGTCTGGACATACTGGAGAGTTAGGCAATGGAAAACCTAATGAAGTACAACAAGGAGAAGTGTAGAGTCCTACAGCTGGGGATGATGAAGGGACAGGAACATCTCCCTTATGAGGAAAGGCTGAGACCCCTGGGACTGTTTAGCCTGGAGAAGACTGAGAGGGGATATTATCAATGTTTACAAATACCTGAAGGGTGGGTGTTAAGCAGAAGGGGCCAGGCTCTTTTCAGTGCTGCCCTGTGATAGGACGAGAGGTAATGGTAGCAAGGTGAAACACAGCAAGTTCCATGTCAACATGAGGAAAAATTTCCTCACTCTGAGAATGACAGAGCCTGGAACTGGCTGCTCAAAGAGGCTGTAGAGTTTCCTTCTCTAGAGACTTTCAAGACTTGCCTGGATCTGTTCCTGTGTGGCCTGCCCTGGGTGTTCCTGCATTGGCAGTGGCGCCGGACTTGATGATCTTCAGAGGTCACTTCCAACCCCTACCATTATATGATTCTATGTCTTTTCTGTAGGATTACCCATGGATCAGTTTATTCTTTTGATGTCAAGCAGGAAATTATATATTCTTTGTAGATAGTTTCCTGTCACAGGTACCTTGAAAACTTGCAGAAATTTATTGTCAAACAACTGGTATTTTCTAAAGCCAGCAGTCCTAAAACAGTGCAAAATTCTACACTGGTACAGGCCCCTGCTCAGAATGTCCTAAACTTTTATGCTAGCCAAGCTTAGCTTGCTTTATCTTAAAACTGTGGGATACTTAACACTGTGTATGCAGTATCTTTGCTATTAGCAGCCAAGCATCTCAACTTGTTTCAGGATAAGCATAATAAGCAATGTGTATCTCTTTTCTTCTTGCTTCTCGTGTTGAGTTATTGGTATCTTTGATGAACAGGTGATTTTTCTGGTGTAGGGGTGGTAGTAGTGTAATGAAAAGATGTACAAGGCATGTTGGCCCCATACCTGAAAAAGAAAAGGCCCAGGAAAGCATTGCTAAAGCAGCTGTCTGTGGAGAGCATGTGGCAGTGCCTCCCCATGGCACAGTGAGATCAGCTGAATTTCTCATCTTTCTGATGCTGCTGCCTTGCTAATCTACATCTGATAGGATTATTGCACACAATAAAAATCCAAATGTGTCTATGTAAAAAGAGACAGAAAAAGTAAAAAAAAAATATTAAGAGTGCGAGTTTGGTTTGTTTTGCTTTTGTTTTTTGGTTGGTTGTTTTTTTATTACAAAGGAATAGTTTAAAGTACAGAATGGGTAACTGTATGTTCTTGACCAGTGACAGGCTTTAGCTTCAGTATCTGATGAATCACAGTGTCTGAAGTGAGAATTTGATGTTTCAGTGTAGAACTAAAACTGTTCTCTCTCCAGGATGAAAAGTCATTTGTCCCTAAGTGATGAGACAGAGGAACTTTCAAATTCTCTTTGCTATACAGTAAAATTATTTTTAATCTTCTTTAAGGGTACAGGATTTGAACAGTGTGACAACAGCTCTTGCAAAGATCATATTTCATGTAATCCACATATCCACATGACCTGCAAATATACCAAATTTATTCATAAGGTTAGTTGTTACTTAATTATGACATTAAGCTGCAAAGGAAATTATAGTATGTTATAAATATTTTGATTTGCTCTCTGGTAGTGACATACCAATTCATCATGACCAAACTGTAGAAAATGCAAATGCATATTAACTAACCTATTACTAATGCATGAAAGAAATATGACAGTTGTGGTACTTTACTGAAACCACAAATCTTATTATTATTATTATTATGGCTAAAAAACCTAATAAATAAAGGATGAAAGAAACTTCATATAATTAAGCTACTGCATTGTAATGCTAGCACTATTGATAGAACAGCTATTTAACAACTTTGTAGTGAATGTTCAATTGTCACAGATTTGCAAGGCGTTATGTAGTGGTTTAATACATTATTTCTTTATTCATTGTTGTTTTCAAACACTGCTTAATATCAGTCAAGTTTGTGTTCAGTTGTTTCCAGTCTTTTACAGAAAATAAGAAAGCTACAATGTATGTTTTCATTATTTAAAATGTACCTTCCTGATCACTTAAAGTAATTAAAGTAAACCGTAAGCCACTGTTTTTTCATAATGCTTATAATAAATAATACTTGCAATAAATAAACAACTTTATTAGTAAATAATAAAGGAAATGGATCTGGCTGAGTAGGATTGTGTTTCTTTCAGAATAGAGACACATTCTTCAAGGTTCAGGTGCCCAGGGGTAATATTTAATTAAACCACTCATTTATAAATTCATGCAGACTTTTCTTCATCATAATAAAACCCATAGTAGAAAATACCTCAGAAATTATCCTTTCTCAGACACCAGCTAATATTAAATTACCAATTGTTTCATCAGAAAACCATTGTAAAGAGAGATTGTTAAGGGTTCTGCTGTCTCTTGGAAGCTTTTTATGTTAATTTGCTGCTGGTCTGTGTTATCAGGGACTTCTCAAACAAGTCCTCCTCTTTTTCAAACTCAGATTAGTTCTAGATAGACATGAGTGCTCAAGTGACATCTTTACTACCAGTCCTTTCTTGATGCTCATACTGGATGTGACCATCAGTAAAAATCTTTGCCAAAAGAGAACAAACTGGGGGTATAAATCAACTATGAAACAGCTCTGACTTGGATGTTCAGTATATTTCTGACACATGGGACTACATCAAAGTCTTTGCTATCATTTATAACTATCTTTTGAATATTATGAGCTAGTCATGTTCACATAACATATAACTGTTAACTCTTATTACAGTAGGTTTATATGCAATGAGGGAGAGGGAAAGAGAAGATACCCCTCCAGCTATTACTTTCCTAAACTGCTCAGAGTCCACCATTTAAACAAATTCTAATCCAAACTGGGCAAAATATGCTTGTTCCCTGCTGAAACCTCCCAGAATCCTTAAACCATCAGTGTTTGTGGTTCACTGACTACCTGAATGAAATATTTTCAACTGATTTGGCACATCTTCAAAGGAACAGATGGTTCTATCTTGACTGCAAAAACAATAACTGCAGCAACAACAAAATAATCTGTGGTTCTGCCTGAAAACTCTTTAAATATAAGGGAGAGCTCAATGACCATCTTACGTTCCTGACAATTACCTCATGGAAGAAATATATTTCTCAAGAAAATCACATTATAATTTACTAAGCAAAGTATCACATCCATGGAGCAGTTGTCTGAGGTTGCAGGGAGACTAAACGGTTATGCATGTGTTTCTAATAGGACCTCCTCAGCCATACAGCAGCTGGAAAGAGAAAGATTATAAAAATATGATATTCAGAGACTTCTTTATCAAAGCTAAAAATAAACTAATATATGTTATAAAGAAAATCATAGAAGAAGAAAATGGAAACTAAGCTCAGAGAAGCACAAATGATATGATTAGGAATATGCAGCAATAGCAGGAGAGATTTCAAATAGCCAAAAATTGTTCAGATTACTACCTAGTTTCTTTTAGATTTTTTTTTTTTTTTTTTAATGGTCATGGTCTAGTAGTGCATGTTTTAAACCAGTATCTAGTGTATCTTTGGAATAGGATTCTCCTGGATTTGACTTCTAGTTTCTACTCTATCAGCACAGGAAAAGCAATGTATTTGAGAAAGTAATTTTCTGCAGTTATTGAAAAAGAAGGAATCAGATATGCAAGTCTAACATTAGGGATAGAGGGATAAATAGTTCTCATGGTATTACATACATACTGTTCTTCAAGTTTTAAGGGTAACACAGAAAGGTGATACTCATTAAGAAAACCTTTCCCTGTACAGACTAACTTTAAAATATTAGTTTGAAATCTGATTTTTTTTTTTTTAATGTATTTTTTAAAATTCCAAGTAAATTCTTCAGGATCCTTTTGTATAATATAGAAGAGATACTCTCCTGCCTACAAGACCTAAGCTAGCATCAGTTTTCTGTCTTTTATAGACAATTCTAATTATTGGGAGTGTGCTACACAAAAAAAATATATATATATATTCGGGGACCTAATTTAGCTGAGGCAGTGCTTAAACATTTAGTTGCTGCGCATTTGGCTTTTCAGCTATTCTCAGCCTATGCTGTCCTGTCTGTTCAGCTGGTGAAAAGGTGGGGAGAGGATTCTGCTTAAAATCAGTATGCTGGTCTTTTGGTCATTTTTCAGCTAGATTTGCTTCCTGATCCAATTCATTGCATGGATTTGATGATGAGACTGCTGCATGGGACTAGGAATAAATCCTGATGAGCACAGACTCCGTAATCTAGTGCTGCAACCTAGTAAATGTACATCAAACTATGGAAAGTATGAACAAATGTCTTTCTCTGCTCTTGAGTCAGAGAGTGAGGGAAATCTCTGCTTGAGACCAATAGATGTGCACTTTCACTGATGAGAGACCTACGGGAGTCCAGAGTCAAGATGTCAAGGTGGGTCTCTGGGGTAGATTATTCCTACAAGCAGGGTGATGGGGCTGCAGGTCCTGCAGCCTGGCAATATTCTTTGGCAAGTGTTTCTGTGGCAATGTGGTCTGTTCCCTCACTAAGGTATATCTGGTATTTAACTGAAGGGTTCAAGGGACCTGAACATCTGTCAGAGAGGGTGAACAGGTGGAATCCGGCTGTGACCATGGTTACTCTTAGAATTCATGAATTATACTAAATCCTATGAGATACTCCTTAGATTCTCTATGAAAAACACTTCATTTGTAGGTTAACATATTGCCCTCAGTCTGTAGCCTGGGTCCCTGCTTGGTAAGGGTTTAATTTTCTGTTTGCACAATAGAAGCAACAAGGAAATGTGGAAGTATCGTTAGGTTCTAAATAATTATATTTGTGAAGCATACACAAAGAGGTCGGCTGCACTCTCACCATTGATTGGACTGATTTCTGGCAGCTACTTACCCTGATGTGCTGTGATCATTGTTAGAGTGCTTACAGGATATTTACAGGGGTATTTCTGTTTTTCTTTGTGATAGAACTGAGGGTAACAATTAGCGATCAGCAAACAGCCTATAGCATGCTTACAAACACAGTTTTTTGAAGAATTTTCTGTATCAAACAGAGTAATTTTATTTTATTTGTGACGTAAATATACCTTACATTCATACATTCCTGGAGGAAAAAAGCCATTCTATATGAAAAAGGTTCAGGCTGTTCTTTGTGAGATCGATCCAGCTCATCTGTTTACATGATTCTAAGTAGGATATGTTGGGTATAATACGTTAGGGAAAAGATCTCTTAGTGGATATTGAATGATAGGACTTCTTTTTTCATAATTAATTTGTATTTAATTACTATTTCATGAGGCCTACATTTAAACTTAATTTAAGAATTTGTTTTCTGAGTCATTGAAGAAAGACCAAAAGTATTTAATGCATGTGACCTGAGCAAAAAGGTTTTTTCCCATACATAATAGATAAAGTGATGGAAAATATTTTTTTTTCTTCTTTTATTTTCACTGGTTGACATTTCTTATTATTTTTATTCTGTATCTTCTATTTTCTGTCATTTTCCTCATGTCTCTAAATGAGTTGTAACTTTTAGCCATTTCATTGTCTATCAAAATCAGAAAACAGAGGAATTTCACCATTTGAAAACTCTGAAGTTTCAGTGCTGCCTATTCTGTCATTCTTAGTTCAGCCTCATATTTAGGATTTCTCAGTGGGAGAAGACGGATCTTTGGTGAAGACTGACTTTGTCACAGCTTGACAGCACTTTATTATATGCCTTAGTTTTATAGGCTTTGATGTTTCATGTTTATTTGGCTGAAAATTGAAAATAAGTTGAAAATTTAAGACAGGTTGCAATTAGAGCTGCAGAACAGCTTTGTTGTGGACTGCTGCACATTTTAAACCTTTTTACCAAATGCACTTTTTTTTTTTGGTAAGTACTCTGAACATTTGACCTAGCTGATAATTACTGTGATGGATGTGCTAAGAGACCTGCATGGATGAGCAAAGAGCTTCTGAAGGAAATCTCACAGAAAAAAGAAATTTACAGTTTGTGGAAGAAGGGACTTGTCATTTGGGAGAACTATAGGGAAGTTGTCAGGACATGTAGGAATGCAACAAGAAAGGCCAAAGCCCTCTTACAACTAAAACTAGCAAAGGAAGTAAAAGAGAACAAAAAGGGCTTCTTCAACTATATCAGTAGCAAAAGAAAGAATGGGGAATGTGTGGACCCTCTGCTGAATGAGGTGGCAACCCTGGTAACTGAGGATGCAGAGAAGGCAGAGTTGCTTAATACTTTTTTTTGCTTCAGTCTTTAATCCTTAGATCAGCTTTTGTGAAGTCCAGACCCTGGATGAAGGAGAGAAAGCCTGGAGGACAGAAGACTCTCCACTAGTCAGTGACCAGTTATGAAAATTGAATACACACAAGTCCATGGGCCCTGATGAAATGCACCCAAGAGTGTTGAGAGAACTGGCTGATGTTGCCACTCTACATCATTTTCTTCAGATTGTGGCAAACAGGAGAGGTGCCTGAGGACTGGAAGAAAGCCAACATCACTCCAGTCTTCAAAAAGGGCAAGAAGGAAGATCCAGCAAACTACAGACCAGTCAGCCTCACCTCTATCCTTGGAAAAATGATGGAGAGGCTCATTCCGGAGGTCATCTCTAAACACATGGAAGAGAAGAAGGTTATCATGAGTAGTCAGCATGGATTTAGCAAGAGGAAGTCTGATAGCATTCTATGATATTGTGACTGAATGGGTAGATGCAGGGAGAACAGTGGATGTAGTCTATCTTGACCTTAGCAAGGTGTTTGACACAGTTTCCTAGAACATCCTCATGAGCAAGCTCAGGAAGTGTGAGATAGAAGAACAGACAGTGAGATAGGTTAAGAACTGGCTACACAATAGAGCCCAAAGGGTGGTAATCATTGGTGCCAAGTCCAGCTGGAGACCTGTAACTAGTGGAGTCCCCCAAGGATCAGTGCTGGCTCCAGTCCTGTTCAACATCTTCATCAACGACCTCGATGAAGGGATAGTGTCTTCTCAGCAAGTTTGCTGATGATATGAAACTGGGAGGTTTGGCTGATTCACCTGAAGGCCGTGCAGCCATTCAGCAAGATTTGGACAGACTGGAGAGCTGGGCAAAGAGGAACCTAATGAGGTTCAACAAGGATAAGTGCAGAGTCTGGCACCTGGTAAGGAGTAATAAAATGCACCAGTACAAGTTAAGAGGCGATCTGCTAGACAGCAGCTTCATGGAGAAGGACCTTAGGTCCTCATAGACAAGTTATCCATGGAATATCAGTGTGCCCTTGTGGTCAGGAAGGCCAATGGTATCCTGGGGTGCATAAAGGAGAGCGCGTCCAGCAAATCCGGGGAAGTTCTCCTCTCCCTCTTCTCTGCCCTAGTGAGACCTCACCTGGAGTATTGCATTCAGTTCTGGGCTCCCCAATTCAAGAGGGACAGAGAGAGTCCAGTGGAGGGCTATGAGGATGAGCAAGGGGCTGGAGCACCTGCCTTAAAAGGAAAGTTTGAGAGACCTATGGCTTTTTAGTCTGCAGAAGAGAAGACTGAGAGGGGGCCCTAATTAATGTGTATAAATATATGAGTGCTGAGTGTCAAGAAGAAAGGGGCAACCTCTTTTCACTTGTGCCCTGTAGGACAAGGGGCAATGAATGCAAGCTAGAGCCCAGGAAGTTCCACCTCAAAATGAGGAGGAAGAACTTCTTTACTGTAAGGTTTACAGAGCACTGGAACAGGCTCCCCAGAGAGATTGTAGAGTCGCTTCTCTGGAGACTTTCAAAACCCTTCTGGGTGCAGTCCTGTGTAATCTGCCCTAGTGGTCAGGGGGTTGGACCCAATGATCTCCAGAGGTCCTTTCCAACCCCTAACAATCTATGAGTCTGTGATTCTATGACTTGAGGCTCTAACCGCTTTACAGAAAACACTGGAAAAATACACACTAAGAGTAAAAGTGAATGGCAAAATGAGTCTGAAGTCATACTGTCTACAGGATTTTCTTGAATCTCTGTGGAATGTGAGTCTTTGGCTCAAAGATATCTTCACGGTCATGTTGTTTGTGAAGATGTTGCCTCTCCAAGAAGTTAAGCAACAAAGTGAGCTGTGCTTTAGACCCAGCAGCTGCCAGCAGAAGCTTCTGGGAATCAGAGGTGCAGGTATCAGGGTTTTCCATATCATTTGGTATATAATCCACTCCCTTTAAAGCTCTGTCAGATTCAAGAGGTATGATTCATAGCAGATGACTAGTGGAGGAAATGATTTTACCTAGAAAGACTTTGCAGCAGCAGCAGAGCGATGGAGAGGGTCTATGTGCTGTGTCCTATGGCTGGAAAAGCTTCTCTGTACAGATGTGAAAATTCCTGCTGTGTCTTTGGATGATGCCAATATAGACATTGCCCCCGCCTTTCAGGGGGGTGGCATGGCTTGTCACTTAGTCTAGAGGACTGTTCTTAAAGAGCTGGATAAGATGAGGTTAAACTGCATTTTCAGGCTGCTGCAGACAGTTTCCGTGGGCTAGCTCTTTAATGAAAGTGTCAGTCACTTAATGAGGGTGAGTTCAATCAGAGAAAGTTTCAAGAGAAACAGACATGTAGATCTCTGGAATTGTATAGAAGTATGATTTTTTAGTGATCTTATGAAGACTGCTTTTTTTCTGTTTGAAGGTGACAAGAACTTACTGTTGTTTTGATCAGTGATATCTCACCATTAAATGAAAGGTCTAACAATTTTCTTCCTCTTTCTCTTACCTATTCCACAACTCATAATTCAGGCTTTTCAATGTCAAGAGTGCTTTCATGTCTTCAGCATGTTTCTGTTAAAGTGCTAGAATGTAGGATTGCGTTTAGCTGGTAATCTTGGAAAACACAATTTGTTGTTTAGTGTTTTATCTAGATATAAAATGGAACAAGGACATGGCAGGTACGTTTCTAAGATTTGTTGCTAATTTATTGCAAGAAGCTTTGGGTATCTCATATGAAGCTTATTTTTAACATTTACTATGGTGTTGAAGATTGCTGAAGAGGGGACCAAGGCAGAAGTGTAAAAAGATGGGAACTTTCTGTGGTGGATCCTGCTGCTTCAGCTGCTTCTGCATGCTCTGTGTCTTGCCTAATTAGCTTGTATTTAATCTCTTGGAGCAAAGGCTTCCTTGCTACATGTTTGTCCATGACTAGCACAGTTTGATCCTGCTAGAGGACTATGGGCACTTTGCATTTCCAACAGTGATAACTGGTTTTGGTTGGTGCCACATGTCTTTATTTATTTATTTATTTATTTTCATGAAAAAGAGCAAATTAAAGACCATAACTGAGATGTTTACAGTTGCAACATGGTGAACAGATAAGGTAAATTTATCCCTTCTGCTAGTTACCAAAGCAACACCCTGAAGATCCTTTTAATTTAGTTCAGTACTGTGAAGATTAAAGCTTAATTAAAATGCTGATATTAAAAGAAATTTAAAACCTGGAACAGCATAGGAAAAATAGAAAGACATAATTATGGTCCAGTGAATACTTATCACTTGCTGTGAAGCTTTGGAGAAGTGTATTTTTTTTTTCTCTAAATTGAGAGCAATTTTATTCAAATTTATGATCTTAAATTTGAGTGACCAGAGCAACCTAGGATCATAACTGTTTATAAATTAAGACAGTTGGAAGGAACTTGTCAATCTGCTCATAAAATACAGGAAAGAAAGTTTTTCTTTGTGGGTTTATTTCCTAAAAAAATTCTTTTGCATAACACCAGAGAGACAGACTTTATGAAGACTAAAAAAGTACTGTATTCCAGTATTTCACATGGCTTGCACAGAAATTCATCTGTTGAATTTAAAACGATCTCTTATTTTCAAATTAATAAATAAACATACCCTATTGTGAATTTGGAAGGAGTCAGATCTTCCAGTGGTACTACACTGGCATAATTTCCTTTTATCAACAGAGCTACACTAATTTGTACTGAGTAAAAAGATATGTGGATGACTTAGAAATTCCTCCAGGAATGAGTCTTTTATCACTTTTGTTGGCTAGTTAAACATTTGTTGTTTTGCCAGATTCATCCTAATGAGTTTAAAATCACCGTGGAGAAACCATATGTTTGCCCAGTAGAAGGCAAACCTAGACAGGAGACAATATTATTTCACTGCAAAAATCAAAGTAGTAATCTCTGCCTGTGACAAAGCAGGAGTGGTAGAGAAAGAGTAGATTCAGCTTGTTAGCTTTGTTGATTGCTGCCTTGCTAGTTTCTTCAAGAATTTACCTGGCAAGATACAATAGATACTGCTCTGGAAAAGTAACTTCAGAGATTGCTGGGCTAAAAATGCCCTTTTACTAACTTCCTCTGTTCATCTTGCTCAAGCAAGATCTTTGACATGTATCAAACATTACTTCTCTTCACAGAATCACTAGTAAATTTAGACAATTAGCCTTTCATCAAAGCAACATTGCAATAATTGCACTATTGTGCTGACTACTGTTGACACAACTCAACCTGATATATTAACAGTTACTTCTTGCCCCAGGATGCTGTGGAAAAATAAGTTACTGGTCTTCATGGACAAGCTCATGGAAATAAATCTACTGAGATTGCTGAAACTGTCTGTCCCATGGTGCCTGTGAACTGCAAATGACTGGAGGATGGAGGAGAACACGGGTGAGGTATTTAATCAGTGTGCCCCACTCTTAGACTCTTTCCTGATACCTGGTTTTGCTCTTTACTGGAGACAGGATACTATGTTACCTGGGTGTTAGGTCCTGTACGACACTTATGTTACCAAAAATCCTGGGAAACAAAAATGTCAAGTTTAAAAATCATGACTTTCTTATTCTAATCAAGATACAAATTAATTTCTTGGCTTCCAGGCTAGCATATATGTATGAGACCACTATGGGTCTCCAGCTCCAGGATTCATTTCTGATTTTGTTAGCCAAGCTGTTAAGAAACCTCATGGTATAAATCTCTCTGGTACTGTTTCTGCAAAACTTACAAAAAACCCCAACTTTTAACCAGGCAGTACTGCAGAAACTCTCCTACCCCCACCAGCCTGGTACCACAGATTATGGGCACACGAAGGGCTATATAATTTAATATTATCTCAGAGCAAGTGCAGTTAAAAATGTTAACTGCCATCTTAGAGAAAGTGAAATATTTTTGTTCACAAAGAATTATTAGTGTCTAATATGTGCTTACAGAAAAAAAAAAAAAAAAAAAAGCCACGAAAATTTATTCTAGAATGCCATTGTACAATTTACCCTGCCAGGGGCTCAGGCTATTTATGTTTTTGACTGCATCGTCTTCACTAAACTTAAAAAAAAAAATGTAAATTTCCATGGTAACCACTGCATCACACAACAAAGACATGTATACACCACTTATATCTTTAAAGAGACAGATTCTGGAATTAAATTATAGCCTGCATTTTCTTACAAAATAATATTCCTTTTAGTAAATGCTTGTTTTGCTGGGTTTTCAATAAATTCTAATTTTACATTAAAAAGCAGAATATAAAATAGTGCATCTAAAATAGCATAGTTCTGTCAGAAAACCATTAACTTTGAGAGCCATTCATGCAGATGAGGTCACTGGGCTGTAAGAGAGGAGAGGGCATGGGTGTGAGATGGTGGTATTCTTTCTGTCTTTCTGTTATTTCTCCTAGACATTCTTTTTCTGTTTTTCAATTTTTATCATGGTACAATGATAACGTCACAGTAAGGTCACAGTGGTCACATATATATGGTTACCATAGATATATACAGTTACATTTTTCAGACTGAGCTTTAGAGACACTACCCTGTGGGGGGGGAAAAAAAGTGTAAGCCATTCCATTTGTGTCTCACCTTTTAATGAAGACCCATATGAGATCATATAGCCCTTTAATAATGCTTTTCATTTTCTCAGTTCACAGGAAGCATCCCAGGTCCCCAGTTTTGCACAGTGATCCACACAGTTTGGCTGCATTGACCTGACCCAAGAAAGCTTGGAGGCAGAGTTTGAGCTGGTTTTGCCTGGTTACTGCTTTGGGCTCTAATTCCTGCCAGGGCCGTTAGACAGCATCAGAATGTCAGAGCTGAATATTCATATCCACTCATACAGCAGTGCCAAACAGCTGGAGGTCTATGCTGGGTAGCATCAGTGGGTTATAAAATTTCTTTTGTAGATCAAAATAGATCTAAGGCAAAAAGCGAGTATCATATCTGAAATCTGGGGAGAAGTCTGGCATTTGGATTTTGTCTCATGGATTCCAGTGAACTGCCTCTGGACTGGAGAGCTATGTACCATGCCTGTGGCTTTAGTGTGTGGCTACAGGGCTTCTGGCATATTATGCAAAGTTGCTGGAAGAGGCTGCTTGTTGATATATCCTCATTCATGTTGGAATCACTTTTCCACTGGAATAAGCATAGTCTGAGACTTCCTTCCTCTCTCTGAACTCTGGAAATCCTTCATTTTTTTTGGCAAGCAGAGCTGTTTGCTGATATTTAGCCCTCAGCAGTTTTTTATGATTGAGTTATAAAACCTGGAAATATGAGTTTATAATGAAAATGCCAGCACCACATTAAAAATAGCAGGAGCAATGGGCACTGCTGTAATGATGTTCTTGCTTTCGTTTTAATCCCTTATCCAAAGCAGCTCTGCTTCCTGCAGCACTGGAAGTAAGAGATGTTCTCAGCACCTGATGCTTTGAGCCCACTGCATGTGGCCATGAAGACTCCCAGCCGGGCTGTAACATGCAGCTGAATTTTGAGCTATGCTGCACCATTCTAAGAGGGAGAGGAGAGGCAATAAACAAAGGGATGGGATACAGTTATCATGGGATTAAATGCTTGCTTTCTGTAATTGATTTCATACCTTGGAAAGTCCAATACTTTGACTCAACTTATTTACTCTCATATACCCAACCAAGAAAGGGAAGACCAAGCTTCTGTTTTCTTGGGAAAGGGAAAGAGGTTTCCTTTGCTCCTGGTGCCAGCAGCGTTGGGATTATTCTACATTCCTCTGCAGCTCTGTTTGCCTGTTTAGGTCATCTGACTATGTCTCAGTTTTCATCTGCTGAAGAACATTTTCAAACATAATGGACATAGTATAACCTGAAATACTTTCAACGAACTAAAATTTTTGGATTTACAGTAGATGGCATGTGACTAAAGCTTAACTGCCTGGTACACAGTGGAAACCAGAACAGGTAGTAGTAATGGTGCCTTCAAGAGAGAGGGCACTTTGGAAATGTTGACAGCTTCACTTTGGAGTTTATTCTGCCTCTCCCTTCACTCTTCCCATTTCTCTCCTCCTTTCATCTGCATGTCCCTTCCTTCTGTCAGGAGCTTATCTGACTGAATGCTGGAGTGGAAGATTAGGAAATGAGTAAATTAATGTTATTTGAATATCCATTATAATGGAGTGTCACATATCCAAACACAGGGTTGAGATTTTATCACGCTAGCCATTGATTCTGAATGTGCAGTGGATCACTATGTCCATCAAGGCAATCCTCTACAATTAGTCATTCTTGACTGAAAGTTATTATTATGATAGCTGCTAATGAATTACTTTTTGAAAGTCATTTTGGTGTCACAGTGCTGGGGGCTGCTAAAGTAAAGGCAAAGTTTGCACTAATGAAACTAGAAGAGAATAGTGGAGTCAGGGGAAATAAAATACCAAGGGATTAAGCTGGATGACAGGTGGTAGTAAAATGAAGGAAGACTACAAATTGAAAGGAGTGTGGAAAGCTTAAAACTTGAACAAAGACAAGCTGTATGCTGAGGAAAGAGAAGTACTTAAATTTCTTCAGCAAAACTTCCTAAACTTTCAAAGTGCAGTGGGAATGGAAGGACCTGTTTGTGCTCTATGCTGCTGCTTAGAGCCTTGGCTATGTAATTTCTGCTAGCAATAGACATGTATTTTAAGTAACAGTTTACATTACCATGGCAACCATATAGACTGGCCATTTCTTTACTGTACTCACAAAATAAAAGAGCATAAAAATCCCATCTTGCATAGGCCTATGACCCATCTGTGAATTTGTTCACGATGGTTACAGTTAAGAGTATGTCTCATTGGCCCTTGCCACTTGTCTGTTGTACTCTTGTTTCTTTTCACCTGAAATATGTCTTTCAGAGGTAGGATCTCATTAGCCACTATCTTCCCCAGTAGTATAACTCCACTGGTTTTCAAAGATCACCTGTAATATGTAAGCAACACATTGATGAGTGAGGTCTTGAAGTTCTATGTTTAGTCTCTGTGGTAAAATGCTATTTCTGTTAATATTGCAGTTTCTTCACTTTAGATAATTGCACCTTTCTTGATTGTCAGATATGCTGTGAAATAAGTGGGAAGAGAAGAATGACTGTAACTGAATCATTTGTGAAATGACATTCCCTTTCCTCCTCCTCCTTATCAATTACACCATCTTTATGACACAACATAGAGAAAAGAATGCTCTCATATCTGGGAAAGATGAGCAAGTTGATTGGCATAAGGTTGACTTTCACAGCTTCAGTATCTGAATGCTGAGCATGCTAACTGGAGCAAGCCCTAATCCTTGTGTGGGCTGCTCTTGCAAGTATTTTGAAAATAAATAAGAAAATATTGAATGTATCCTTTGAACGTATATTAACAAGCAGTAGTGCTGGAACCACCCAGAATGTTTTCTTCTGCTCAGGACCACATTTCCTCCGGTCAGCCCATGCCCACAGTAGTAACTGGTGAAGCTAAAATGATGTTTCTATTGTTATAATTTAAGAACAGTGTTACATGCCCATACCTATAAAAGATGGACTTCTTTCTATAAATTACATGTTTATATTCACACAGCTACTGAATCTTTTATATGCAATTTCTGTGAAAATGGTGTCTCCCTGACTGATGGCCTGTCAGCTCATATTGTATGCAATTAAAAGAGGCCAGTGCAAGCAAGTAAAAGCACTGTGGGTTTTTGAGATCTAATCTCTGTAAGAAAAGGAATCTGAGATGTGAGCAGTGATACATTGTGGTACAGCAGAGCATAAGCAGTATTTTTTTTTTTTTTCTGTTCTTGTCCTGATTAGTTGTTTCGGCGGTAAGTAAGGTAACAGTTTAAAGAACTAACTCATTATATGGAATGACTCTGTCTACTGTGATACTTAAAATCATCTTGCAACACTCTGGAGGTCAATGCATAAAATATTAGCTTGCTAAGTAACTCTCCCGCTAGATAGAGCCTTTTTTCTTTCAGAAGTTAACCTACAGGTATGAGAAATCTGTCCTTGCATATAGTGTCTGATCCAGTGCCAGTGCCTAAGGATGTCCTTGGAAAGATTCCCATCTTTAAGCACTGTATCGGGGTCCATGGTGCAGTAGCTGAAGTGCTGAGACTTGGACTGGCAGCAATAAAATATGGCATTACTGTTTTAAAGTAGGAAAAAGACTGTAAGAGTATAGGTTTTGACAGTGAAATACTGACAAGAAGAAGCAAGAGCTTTATGAAGGCAGAATTTCTAAAGAAATTCTATAGTTTGCTGATATAAATAGTTTGCTGGTGACACAAAACTGGGAGGAGTGGTTGACACACCAGAAGGCTGGGCTACTGTTCAGAGAGACAAAGACAGGCTGGAGGGCTGGGTGGGGAGAAATCTTATGAAATTCATCATTGGCAAGTGCAGAGTTTTGCACCTGGGAAAGAACAACGACAAGTGCTAGTACAGGTTGGGGACTGATATGTTGGAGAGCAGTGTAGGAGAAAGGGACCTGGGGGTTCTGGTGGACAGCAGGATGACCATGAGCCAGCAGTGTACCCTTGTGGCCAAGAATGCCAATGGCACCCTGGGGTGTATTAGAAGGAGGGTGGCTAGTAGGTCGAGGGAGGTCCTCCTACCCCTGTATTCTGCCCTGGTGAGGCCACATTTGGAGTACTGTGTCCAGTTCTGGGCTCTCAGTTCAAGAAGGACAGGGAACTGCTTGAGAAAGTCCAGCACAGAGCCACAAAGATGATCAAGGGAGTGGAACATCTCCCTTATGAGGAAAGGCTGAGGGGAGCTGGGTCTCTTTAGCTTGGAGAAGAGGAGAGTGAGGGGTGACCTCATTAACATTTATAAATATATAAAGGGTGAGTGCCAGAAGGATGGAGCCAGGCTCTTTTCAGTGATGTCCAGTGATAGGACAAGGGGCAGTGATGTAAACTGAAACATAGGAGGTGCACAAAAACATTAGGAAAAACTTTTTCACTCTGAAGGTGACAGAGCACTGGAATAGGCTGCCCAGTGAGGTTGTGGAGTCTCTTTCTCTGGAGAAATTCAAAACCTGCCTGGACACATTCCTGTATGACCTACTCTAGGTGATCCTGCTCTGTCAGGGAGGTTGGACTAGATGATCTTTCGAGGTTCCTTCAAACTCTTAACATTCTGTGATTCTGTGAAAAAATGTGGGAACCATGAGGATTAAAAGAATAGCTGTTTTTTCCAGTTTTTCCATTACAACATACATGCAAGGGAAAAACAAAGTATTTTTCTCCAGTCAGATACATAATATACCTGTTTCAAAGAAGTGAAGGATAGTACAAAGAAGTATATCACTCAGTGAAGTCAAGGGTGATTATTATGCAATAAACAAGGTACAGATGCTGAGATGTCCTGCACTAGCACCCCCAGTCTGGTATAGCTAGACAGCTGCAAGATCAGATGTCTTTTGGCCAGAATTATTGAATATGGTGGGAACTAGCAAGATAGTACACGATCTTGAAGACACACTCAGCAGGGTAGGAGATGATCCCTGCAGAGAGCTGTGGTAGGTTTTCTAAGGTGTTTTGTCCTTATGTTTATCAGCCTGAAGACAACAGACTCATCTCAACTGCACACCAGTAGAACAGCAAGCAGAACTTGGAGGTTTAGGTGATAAGCCTAAGATCATGTGCACAATTTTATTAATCCATTAGGTGAAAACGCTTTTTGCTCATTCATTTGCACAACATTTTGTGTGATTAGCTTTTGAACCATGTACCCTTGTATCCTGTAACTGTATTGTAACTGAACAACGGCATGTTATTAAAGCTGACACCAGAATTTATGCGGCTTTGGTGCCTAGTAATGTGCTTTGAAGAATAAAGCATGCATAAGCAAATTAACCAAACCAATAACCTCTCTGGACATGCAGAAACTGTGATATTTTGCATTGTGTTGTAGCAAGTCTAGAAGCCAACAAAGGGACTGGTTTTTCTCCCAGAGCTATAGTGAATTTGATGGCATTGCACAGACTTGGACATATATTAAACAGACCCATGTTTACTTGTGCAGCATAAGAATCACAGGGGGAAGCAAAATCAATGTTTTCCAAATGGAATAGAAAGGAGCTGTGAGGAAAAGAAATGGTATTTTCAAGCTTCTTTGAAAGGTAACACAAACAATGCACAGAGTTATATAAAAAAAAAAAAAATCTGAAGAAAAAGCACTTGGCAATGTCATCTTTACTCTGTATTTGCCCTGCTTTGGAGGGTTAAGGCATGTAGTATTATTTTAAAAGGGGGGGGGGGGGTGTATATGTGAATAAGTAGGCTTTGAAATTGATATTTTGAATTGGAAGCTGCACAATGCATTTTTACATCTTGACAGCAACAGAAGACAGTCAGATTTTAGAGGGGCACTGAGATGACACTGAGAGTGCATGATGCATTGGTGTAATGAAACAGAGATCAATGTTAAAATGAATGTAACACCACTGAGGAGTACACACAGATCAATACTCTTGTAAGCCATAGAGTATAATCCTGCTATATAGGTCTCATTAGATAGTACAGTCAATTCTATGAAGACACATTTTTCTGCATTTCTCGAATGTAGCTCTGACTTACCTGTCCTGAAGACTGTATTAAAATGCCCTTCTTTTGGAATGTAAAGCCTTGAAACTTTGTCTTCCCACTCATGTATTCTTAGGAAAATACTCAGTGCTTAATAGTAGATTCCCAGTCCTCAAAAATGTGGCATAGGAAGATAAGATGGATGGTCAGCAATGATCTATGTTTCATTAAGTCTTTGAAATATTGTTTGCCTCTTACTGACTCCTCCTTTTCTTTAAGGAGTATATTTTAAGTACAATTACTGAAAATGCAGTCTCAAGGGAAAGGGGGAGGTCAGTCTTGCATACCTCACTTATACTGTACAAAGAACTTGCTTAAGGTTATTTTCCACCTCCTGATTTTTAGAGCTTAAAACCATTAAAAAAAGATCAGAGAGTTTCTCTCCTTTCTTGATGCATGGATAGCCTTGGAAATAGAACATGGTTACTAGTGTTGACTGAAGTTCTCTCTCTGTGTGTGTGTACATTCCCTAAAGATTTTAAGCTATCCATATTTCTTCTCATGCCACTGCAAACTTAATGTCTCTAAGAATCCCCGTTGTCAGTTTTATAGTTGGATGATTTGTAGGGACTGATGACAGTCAATCTGTGGTTAATGACTCTGGCATGCCAAGTCAAACTGTTTCCCATAAGGAAATTGCCAATGTAAGAGAATAGTCAAAGTTTATTTCCTCCTTGACAGGAAATTCAGCACTGGAAGAAGTGAAAATGTTAGTAACTTGAATCTATCTTAAGCTGATCCCCTTGTATTGGTTCCAACACGTACAAATAGTAGACAAGCATTATTCATCAATGCGGGTGCTGTCAACTGGGCAGGGATCACTAAGTGCTTGAACATGCACCAGCAGCAATTAACTGTGACACTTGCTACTGTTGTCCTGTGTGCTTTTGATATTCATTGTCATTGAACCTTCACTTTTTGTGTTTTAAGTTTCCCAACTCATGATGGGACTGCAAAGCATGTATATTGCTGGTTGGTTTGCTATTATAAAAACTTTTCTTAGAAAGGAGCTGATTGAAGAGTGAAAGTGTCTATGGTATGGACATTGCAAAAGGAGCGGCATCTAGCTCTGTGCTTTGGAAGACACATGCCTATTGCACTGTAGCTACACAAACCAGTGGTTGTGATTATTGTTTCTTCAATAGATTTCATATTTCACTGCCTGAAATGGTTTGGTAATTCCTTCTAGTTATTATCTGCCCATTGATACGCATATTATTGCTATATTTACTGCAGGTCAAAGACAGAGGAGTGTTCCATGGCACAGAATCACAGAATGTTAGGGATTGGAAGGGACCTTGAAAGATCATCCAGTCCAACCCCCCTGTCAGAGCAGGATCACCTAGATCAGGTCACACAGGAAAAAATATTAGCAATAATCGTGCCTCAGATTAACCTCATTGGCTACAATACTGCCAATGCGCAAAGCTATTTCTATCATATGTCTATCAAAAATGTCTATCATATGTTTTAGATTAACCTTGGCTGCCAAAACACTCATATAGGATCAGATATACACTGCACTCCAACTTTCATCTTTTGACCATGGGAGGCAACAGAAGTGTGTTCTGTCATGTGTCTCATGGAAACCTGGTAACTTATCATGGTTGGGGCAATGGGAATTGCATTCCTTTCCCTTTAGTTCTAGACTGTTTTAAAGCCAGGTTTTCTTGAAAGGCACATATTCTTCTCAGCCCCTTAGAACAATCAGGTCCTTTCATTTCAGCTGCTGACCTGATTGCCACTATCTGCAGAATGGGTAATGTATCTCAGCTTCTAAGTTTCATCTGTCTTCTCCTTTTCCCTAATACAGACATTTATAGTTTTCCTTGTAATTTCTAAAGGAAGCTACTAGTTCTACCCCTCTGTTATTAGAGCTCAGTGTTCTTACCCATTTCCTCACTGAGAAGTCTTTGTTTGGGATTTCTTTGCAATAGGAAGTATGCATATTTTTGGAGTGGAGAACAGCTAAAGCAAATAAATATAAATTAATAAATACATAATTACACTGTTGCTTTGGGGAAAAGATTCTAGGCATAATCTAATAACAATGACTGGAGATACCATTAGCACTGTGTTGATTCCAGTTCCCCTGAGACAGTCTAATAATTAAGCTTGTATTTTCCAGTCCCTTTTGGCCTTCATAACTATTACGATTGTGAAATGTAGCATGCCATAGACTCTGGGTTCTAAATGCCTTTGTGAGTCCAAGACCAAGTCTGTGTCCCTTTGTGAGGGAACTAGGCTGATGAGAAAAAAACCCCACATATTAGTCCATCAAGATGCTGTTCTCACTTTCATTACAAGGCTTTCCTTTCTTTCCAGGTGTCTACAGCCAGCAACTTTTTACAGGTCTTTCTGAGCTTCAGTTAATCTTTACACTTTCTGACAGCATGGCAGCTCTAAAATGCCATTGCACTTTCCCTCATTTATCATCCTCTTTTTTAGTCCTTGTGATTGACCCCATCCACTGCAGTCTTACCTATATGGCTGCAGACCTAGAAACAAACTGAATTGTCACCACTGATAAGGCTTCTCCTAAGTAGATGCTCTTCATGATGCAGCTCTGGCTTCAGAAAGTTCAGTGTTAGCAGAAAACTTTCAGTCCCTGTTTCTTCCAGAATATCACAAACATTTCTTCTGCTTTCATGGGGAAAAAAACCAATAAGGGATCATTAGAGGGGACCATTAAAGGGATCATTCCCTGTCATATTAATTGGCAGTGCTGGCAGCAGATACACAGCTGCAAGTAAAGGAACTCACTTTCTCTGTTGCAGGGAGAAGCATTGCAAAAGCAACACACAAACAATCAAGGCACAAGCTTACAACTCCTCTGTCACTCCTTGCTGAACTTGCCTGATATTTATTGCAAGTTAGACAACATTTGTCTCTCTTTACTAATTAGGTTGAAAGGTTGATTTATCAAGGCTCAACACCACACTGAATGCCACACTCTGGTCCCCAGGATAATGAGTTGTAGACACATCTCATTCTCCTTCCTCACGTGATTGTGAGGTTGCAGGGCAAGGTGAGTATTTGCAGGCTTTGTTGTGACACACAGGCAGTTCTGCTGGGGAAAGAGCTGTTTATGCTGGCTGCAGGATCAGCCCACTCCTTACACCTCCAAGCAGGAGAGGACTTCTTTTTTTTTTTTTTTTTGAGGTTTCAAGTAGCTTCACAAAAACAAAAAGTGAGTATTGATGAGAGAAAAAGGGAGTGAAATCAGAAATAACAGTGGGGAGCACAATGAAAATGGCAAGAAAATAAAATCATTAAAAATACTAGGAAGTGAAATGACAGCTTATTGTCACTGCTGTACCCCTAATGTCACTTCAAAGTGTGGCTTAATGCTGTTTGATACTGTCTTGGCTGTTTACCATAGCACAGTCCCATCACAGTACAGTGGAAACTAATGGTTTTTTTTTACTTCACGTAGATTTGTTTTGGTTATGGTGAGTTTTTCTTAAGTAGCCCTGGTATTTGTTTTAATCAGAACAATACTCATCATCTCACCTTAATTTACGGATTCATAACTAGAAGTATTTCTTTTCAGCATAAAGAGTGCACTGGAACAAATGCCACTATTTATCAACTGTAATGCAGTTCTTTATAAAGGTCTTATGTGAGCAAAGAATAAGAATGCAACGATAGTCTCAAAATAAATACCCTAAATCCTTTATTGCCTATTTATGGTGTAATCTCTCTACAGTTCTACAATAGATGATGGTTTAGAAAAAGCTCTAGAATACAGTTATATGGTTTATTTACCAGGAGATGGCAATGGTGATCTACTGCAGTATTAACTTATATACAAGGCCCCTATAATTCTTCTGCATCACCACAAACTTCAGTGAAAACTGAATGAAACCAAAGTATTCCAATACTGGGTTTGCCTTCCTTCTTTCTAACTTGTTTCAATTGCTGCTATTCATTGTAAAGAAAGTCTATTTTCTCTCATTTTTGATTGAAGTTGCTGTCACTACATTTTTTCGAGATGTCTAAATACAATCATACTGGTATTCTGGAAAACAGAATATTACTTGAAAACAGAGCAGCCAATAGCATTGAATAAGATACGCCACGTGTCAGAAAAATCAAATGATTGATGGAAATAAAAGCTCAAAAATACATATACTTTTAGACTATCAAAATTTAACTTGAGTAGTTAGTGAAAAATAAATTATAGGCTATGCTATTAAAAATCATGCCATAATTTTCTATTCACATAGAGAAGATCACTGCCATAAGCACTGGAAGTAAAAGTCTTTTTTATCAGACTTCTTGATGTTCCTTTATATCCTTCTCCACCTGCCTGACTGTTATTTTCCCCCAGAGTTGAGAAGTTTTTGAGCATGTTTACTAGATATTTGGCAGTTTGCAAACAGAAGAAATAAAGTGAGTTGTACTTGCATTTCCCCAGTAGGGCAATATTGTTCTCCTCTCCACAGCTCTATATCCCTGTCTTTAAAGAGTGAGAAGGGGACACTGCTGGCTAACTAAACCTGCTCTGAAGGAGATGTGGGTCATGTAGAGCAGCTACCATCTTTTTCCAGGGAACTACTCACATGGTTGGGTTTTAATTTGGTATTCTGAGATACATGTCGATGTCTTATCAACCATCAGTAAGTGGCTAGCAGCTGGGAAGGTTATCCACCCTCAAGTTAAATAAAAGCTGAATAACCTGCTCTTTGCAATATTAAATGCCAGCATTATTCCTTTTCCACTGTTATTGTTTTAGTGTTCCCCCCCACCCAAAAAAAAAAAATCAGCCAGGAGAGAATTGTGAGGCTGTGAGAGGAGCATGGAATAAGCAAGGAGCACTTATCTGTAACAACAGATGGCAGGAGGGAAAAAGCTGTTGGTTTACTCATGTGAAGGTCTCAATTTTCTACTGTTTCAATTGCATTTCATTTTCTAAAGCCCTTCTTCACCACAGTGTCTACCTTTCTACCACTACACTATCTTTTCTTTCCATCCTCTGTTCTGCGTTAAGTGGTACTCAACCAAACCCCATCTGTACAAGGAAGAAAAAGCAAATTTAGAGCATACACACAGTATTTCCCTTAATGCTACTCTCTCCACACCTTTATATGAGACAAATTCTGTGTTGGGGTCTGCCTGCCCAGCACTCATGATATACTTTCTAAGGGAACAGCTGGCTCCACCTAATAACTAACAGGAGATAGGTATGTACACAACAGCAATCACACATTATACATCTGCAGTATCTTTCCACTCACAGATCCCAAAAGGTACAATGGAAAGACAGAGGTAAGACAGACCTTCATCAGACTTTTTTTTCCAACAAGGAAATTGATCCATGGAGCAAAATGAACTGACCAGGTGAGAGCAGTAGCAGAAGGCAGGAATAGCGTTTAGAGTCTGTTGGCTGCTTGTGCCTTGATGTACCATCCAAACACAGTCTTTCACATTTTTTACATCTTTACATTCCTCTGGAAAACAGAACAAAGTTAATCAATATATTCAGTGTTTCCATCTTCCCTGGGCACCAGGGCAGCCACATGTTTTGCCTTATGGCAAGGTTCTCCAGCAGCTTTGACATCTAACAGGGCTGTGAATCACTCCAGTGGTGCTCATGTCTTTTCAAAGGACAATTTTTCAGAAAGGGGAAAATGATGTTCAGACTGACAGTCACTCACACAAAATATCTTGTCTTCTCTGCTGGATCTCTTGCTGTGAATACCACGTTCGTGTCAGACAGCTGAGGAAGGAATTATGAGTTTGCCTTTTCCTATCACTTATTTAGCATCCGCTCCCATCTCCCTTGTCTTACTGACTTAGATCATGCTTACGCTCTAGTATGGAGTAGAGATATGAATGTTAGCTTGAAATGAATTAGCTCAACCATCTCTTTACTTCACTAAAATCTGTCCTGTAAACATACCAGACTGCAGCCTCTTGAGAGTGAGACTATTTACAGCCTTGTTTTTACATTGTTTAGTATAACAAGGCAAAAGCAGAGAGGCTCTGAATACCACATTAGTGCAGATAATTTTCAGTGACCCAGAATAAGAAGCAAGGCCAGACTTAGAGGTTTGCAGTCCATAATGGGTAAAGAGAAGTTTAAATTTCTGAAATATAAAGTTGTAAACAAGACTCAAACAGAAGGGCATCCTCACCCCACTCTTTGATAGTACAATACATAAAAACCAGATTTGTAGGAGTATAATAAAAGATTGTATAGGAGTATAATAAAACCCAGACACAAGTCTGAAAAATTCATTAGTTTCTGCCATGACTAAAATAAGCACTGTCTATGAAAACTACTTTGCAATGGTAATGAAAAGCAAGTGGAAAAGCAAGTGTTAGCACCAGTGCTGCGACGTGAAATAATTTCTGTATACGCAGATCTGTCATTGTGAACAATGTTGTTGATTATAAACCACATCAAATTCCCAGTTCCTCAAAACATGTATTTTATTTTGCAGTTTTTCTAGTAATTATGAAATCAACAGAATACTATCAAGTTTTACCACAATTAAGCTAAATATATATTTAAATGAGATAATGTACACAGTAATTGTAATATCTCTTTAACAGTAAATTCCTTCCTAGGAACAATCTACAATGTTTCTTGAGCATTTTTCAGAGGTGACATCTAAGGAGAGTGATGATGCTCAGTGCTCTCATAATTTTATAGTTTAAAAGGCAATTTAGAAAGAAAATTTGACCTGCAGAGATTAATTTCTTGTAAACTGGTAAGAGGAGTCCCCTAGATTTTCATGGATTTTATGGCCCCTTCAGAGTATGTGGAAGAGTTGATGGAAGAGATGTAACAGCAATGTAAGCTGTTCTCCAAAAACAGGTCTATACCTAGTCACTTGTGAGATAGTGTTCACTTGTAAAGCTATTACCATGTCATTGTGCTGAAGACCTTTGGGCTTGAGGAAATCAAAATGCTTGTCTTAGGCCCTCAGTGAGAGAACAGCCATGTAGTATTTTGCTTCAAGCAACTGCCACTTGCTTAGGGCAGAAGGTCTGGCCAAAGTGTCATGTCTGTGATGGGTCTGGGAGGCAGTAGTTTTATTTCAGTACTTTTCTCAAATTTTTTTCAGATGTGTACATAGCTCAAGAGACAGCTCAATATTCTCCACCAAACTGGGAATGTCTCTACTTTGGTGATTCTGTCTTCCTGCAGCCAGAGAGCTCATCAGTCACTACCACTCTGGCCACCAGAATTGATTATATCCTCCAAATTTTATGTTTACAGATACTGAAACGAAAGTCCTAACTCAGTTTGCAAGAAAAGGCATTTGTACTTGTACCATTAACTTAGCATTTATTTATACACATTTGTTCAGAAAAACAAACAAAACAGGTAGGAAACAGAAACTTTACTCTTTAATATTAGGTAGCCAGAGACACGAGTGTAGAATCAAGAATAGCAAGTAGCTGCTGATATAATGATAAAATTGGTTCACAAGTAATTAATTGCCTAAAACATCTTACATCAAGTATTTGCATCCCTTTACTATCTGGTATTAAATTGGATAAAACTTTGCTGTACAGTAAATTTTATAGATGCATAATTTTGAACAATGAACACACTAATTTAAAAATTAGGTAGATTGGTTAAGTTTTTTCATACTGCACAAGGTTGGTTGTCAATGGTCAGTGGGAGCTTCCCACCAATTTTATTAGGTCTTTTGAAACACTCATCCTTCACTGGTTATTTGTAGATAGAGCTAATGATTCTTACCTCTTCTTGGATATCCCATTTAATTTCCATTTGACCTTGCTTACTCCATATGATACCATTTGCCCGAGAGGTAGTTTTCTGTCTAATTGAATACTAACTTTTTAATCATTTGGTTCAATAATTGACTTTTCCTTTTTTTTTTCAGGTCAGTGAAAGGCAAATATCAGACAAAGCAAAGACAAATCGCATCTATTTCAAATACTGTTTGGCTAACTATAGTTAAAAATTATTAATATTGCATAAAGAAACTATTATGACCATATTTCAAATGGTATTTCTTTACTGAAATAGATAGCATTGACATGTAAATGAGTTTAGATAGAATAATGTAGAGTTTTAAAAGTTTCTAGTTTTATGACTGTAATAAGGCAGATGAGGGGTTTTTT
>JANIJG010024708.1:140742-159377 GCA_024611175.1 Megaceryle torquata
AGATGAGGGGTTTTTTATTATTATTATTACTATTTATTTATTTATTTAATGTTAAATAATATGCAACTTAATATATTTTGGAACATGTGATAACATGTTCAAATTCCTTCTAGAACTAAAACTGTCACCAGAATTTTAAAAGCAGCTCTCACAGGCCCAAAACCATTGAAAAATAAAACTCTGGGAAAAGTGCACTGAAAGGAAAACAAGTGTTTCCTCAAAGACTTTTAAACAACAACAAAGAAAAGCAAAATCATTTAATCCTTCACCTTTTTTTATGCAGTCTGAAAGTACAACATCTTCATATCTATCTCCTAGTTTGTGGATATAGAAAGTATATTTTTGCCTTTTGCCTTTTTCATGCTAAAATCATCCAGTGCAGTTAGATGGTGAGTGAAGTCACTTGATATGGTACTGATATACAGTCCCAAGAATTCTTGTGTTTTCTCTTCTCTTAAGAAGACAGTGATCTCTGTTCTCAAGATTGTCTTCATGGGATGACTACATTAAAGAAACGAGGAGAACTAACAGGGAGAAAAGATAATTATAATAAAATGTTATTTTGCTATCCATATGCAGGTGTACATTTATCAGAGTGGATGTGTATTTTTCATTACCTACATGAGATAAAATTTTTTTCACCTTTGATGCATGAAAGGGACTGTTTTTATGTCTGTTCAAAGATTTCAGTTTTAGTTGGACTTTCTGACCAGCATGTTACCTTCCTTGTGTGGCTGGTTACTAGTGCTTTTCTATACCAAGACCTCATCTTTCATACCTTGTGCATGTCTGAGCACTTCTTTCTTAATCAAGGGAAGACAGCCTGCTTTTTTGCCAGTAAATGGTGTGCACAGTCAAAGCTGAGGCTCAGGTTTTGTGTCTCCATTACACAACTTCAGTGTAAACACATCCTGGGTTTTAAACAAGATAGAACAACACTGAGTTCAGCATAGGTTAACCTCCTTGTTTCTTCAGATTTCTGAATGAATTTTGCAGCTTGAACTGTGTGCTCTGTGCTTCTGAAGACAGAGTGTTGCCATTGCCCAGCATGACTGGTTTACACATTGCTTGGCTACATCTCCGCTGCTCCGCACACACTGCTGTACAGACACAATCTAAGAAATGGCATGCTGAGAATACAAATACCCATAAGTATGATTAACAGTCTTTTTTCATGATCAGTTTGGTGACTACCTTTCATGGACTTGTCTAAAACTAGTTTTGTTCTATACCTTCAAAAAAAACCTCACACAGACCCACAGTAGAATTCTCTTTCCTATTTACTTATCTCACGTTCCATTGTCATGAAATGAGGGCAGAAATCCAGGCCCTATTCCGTACAGCTTGATAGACTTGACAGATAATATTATTCAAGAAAAATCTCAACATATTGCATCTGTAGTATAAACAATTTAGGAAGTCAGAACCTAGGACTTTTAAATCTTTCTGTTTTGAAACTAATTAAACATTAACCAATTTTGCTAGTGCAGCAGAATTTTTATAGGCTGCTATAAAGCCCTGTTTTCTTTGCCAGGGTGTATGCTAGACAAAAGCCTACACTTGGCTTTGTGTGAAGAAGTGTAAGTCCCAGTGTAATCTGGGACTTCCCTGGAGAACCATGTGAGTTTGTGCTGTGCTATCCCTCATTCAGGAATGTTTCTTTTGCGTAACAAATTCTCTTTACTCTCTTATCCAGTTACTTTACAATAGAGATTACTTTGTGTAAGTAGCAAGTAAACAAAGTGAGCCTCTTCCTTCACTGTCCTGCATGATATACAGCTACCAATATATCTACAAACTACAAAATTATATCACCAGAGTAAACAGAAATTTTTGTTATTGTACCATTTAATGGGTACAGGGACAAGTAACTGATGATTTCTGGTGAAATTATTTTCATCTTCTTTGGGAACAGTAAGCTAGCTAAAATGTGTTCAAAATCACCGAGCCACTTATGCAAAGAGGCGTTTCTTGCTGTTATATTCTTTATTAAGATACTGACTTGAGCTGCAAGAGCCTCCACACCTCTTTCTGTTTTGCCTTGATCTTGCCAGGATTTTTTTCAATCCAAGGAGTCACCATTTAAAGCAGAGACTAGGCCTGTCATATCCACCATCAGAGTCTTGATTGCCCCAGAGGTATAGTTCCTATCTTTCTCATATGACCTTTTTTAGAAACAGCAAAAAAACAGCAAAACCTCAGTGGGAACAGTCCAGATACTTCAATTTTACTGACAGCTTAAACAAGTGTAGATGTCAATATGAGAGGTAAGTCAAAGAAAGATCAACCCAGACGTGCTCTTAGTCAACTGGGAGAAGTCAGGGGTAGGTCTAAAAATCAAAAGGTCAAGATGGGTCCAATACATTTGCATTTAGCATGAGCACATAACTGTAAAATAAAATGAATTCCTAAAGGATTTTTTTTTTTTTTTTTTTGGTCACATAAACACTGAGCTACTGCAAACAAATCTGGCAAGGCTGAGAATCCAGCTCCCCAGACTGAAGGTCAGAATACCATGAAGAGGCAGCAATGGGGCTGTCAGATACTGCTACTGTCATTAACTTATTACTACAAATATCCATGAATTTTGCAAGTTTTCAGAAACTGTCAATGGATATTTTCATCCATAAGTGCAGAAAACAACTACTTTACCATATAATCATTGAAGTTAATCTCTCTTTGACAAGGTCATTATTTATACTACTTCCCTTGTAATCCCCCCCATGCACATACAGAATAAGGCTTCGAAGCCTAATCTTTCCAATGCTGAAAATAAGACTTTTATGCAAAATGATAAAAGTTCTTTGTTTGATTTATCTGTAAACTGAAATATTCTGGTAGTTTGCCTTGAAGTTAAAAGAAAAAAGCATACTCTGTCAAATCCTGTGTATTCCTTTTTATGTATTTTGTCATTTCCCCTCTATTAACTTTGTCCTAAGGTTGAAAAGAATAGTGCACTCTAGCTTCCATTTACATACTGTACTTTAGCTCTGATTTTTTTGGTTGCAGCCTGTTAAATTTATTGACTATAAGCCCCTTGAGCTATTGAAGAGTGTGTGGCTTACATTGTATATCTTTTGAAAGATGTTACTGGTAGCCCGTTTTAATGTGTTTACTCTCTCCAGATACAATTTGTCTTACATATTCATTGGTTTTTAGTGCCAGGACCAGTTTCTTCGTTGTAGCTATTGTTTGGAAGTCTTGCACAGATATTAAGGCTTAGTAATTTTTCAGTGCTGCTCAAGGGATCTGAGTGTCAAATGAAATAATGAGTGGGAATTTGGGCACTGAAAACCCCCAAGCAGCTGGCTTTGGAGATCTCAATAAAAAAAAAAATACAGGAAAATAATTTGGGGTGACTTGAAGGACGATTCAAGAAGTTTAGAATATTTTATATGTACAAATAGAGCTGGCCAGAAAGTAGTTTTTTCCATTCACTGACAATTACATTTCATTTTAATTTCAAGATTTCATATAGCCTGAAAGTTAGAGAAAATCTCATTTGCGAAGCACTAGCACATGGAGCTAGGAAAACGAAGTATGTTCCCTTGCATACTGCAGCTGCTTTTTCTAGTGGTGGAGCTGACCAGAATACTGATTTCATTAGGCAAGGGCTTTGGATGGAAAGGATCTCTTTTCAGATTAGAGTCAGGGCTTTCAGGTGCTCAGTTTCACAGGAGAGTGTCCAAAAATCTTGAGACTGATGATTGCCTACAGTTGCAGCCTCTGGGATCTCAAGATCTCTGGTTCCCAGATCGCACCCATCAGGCTGGTCCATAGTGTGGTAACGTGACATCGTGTATCCCATGGTTATGTTCTCACTAACAGGAATCTCAGTCTTTCCCCATGTCCTGATGTAGAGGTGCACTTCAGATTATCTTCTGTTCTGCAGCACAGATGTTGGCATGTTGGCTACTGATGCTAACTTTGAAGCTGAACAGGTAAGATACCTACAGCAGCATAGACTGAAAAGTGCAGAGAAAGTACAGAAGTCTGTGGACTGAGAATTCGACAGAGGTACTTTCAGATTCATACTGATATAAGTATCCCGCCTAGTTAGCTTAAAAGTTAGCCAGAATATATCTATGTCAGTAGCCAACATGACAAAATCTGCTGTGCATCTGTGACACAACTTGGACTTCTATTCAGATCATCTGCATCCTGCTCCAGATGCAATCATTTGTAGTTGATCCTGAGGGAGAAAATCCATACCAGAATTTAAACTCCCTTTCTCTCTGGGAAAGTGAGGAAAGCAGCCCTGAAACACCAGGAATTGAACTCTGCTTCCAGCAAGGTGTAGGTGAGATCTCTGTATGCTGCAGTCCACGCTCCATGCCATTATCAGCTCAGTGGCAGTCTTCCAGTTATTCACCCAGATGCTTGTACCTTCGAAATCTATTTTTGAGAGGGATATATGTGGCCCCAACAAGTACAGAAAAAGAAAGATTATTAGGTCGATGTTTCACAGGACAAGCACTACTAATACTATTTTGACTTTCAGTGAAAAAAAAACACGAGAAAGCCATGGTGTCCTTAGCCCCACTTGCTGGCTTAGACCCTCTGTGTCCCCAGCATCAACATGGAGATAATCATCTCTCCTTACAAGCAAACCAGGAGAGCTTAAAATATTTTCATGTCATTGCTTCATAGCACCTTAAACCTTTCAGAGACAGAGAAGTTGCAACTGTTAATGAAATAAACATGGTTTCAGTTACATTTGCTCTATAGAGAAAGTATGTTTTGTGTATGAGAGGAATATTTTTGCCTTATAGTGTACATGTCAGACAAATAGTAGTATCTATTTCTGAATCTTTATGGCCCCCCGTCATCATAATTAGCCTAAGTGAAACTGTATTTATCTTGCATATAGCTTCAATTTGCTGCAAAGTAAATCACCAAATAAATCAATAATTTACAACCCAGCAAATAGTGCAGACTTTTCCAAAAGAAAAAAAAAAAACAAAACAAATAACCTATTATGCCTGGGCATTTCTGAATGCAGCACAATTCCTTGCCTAGCTTCTCTGAGCTAGATGTGACAATTCCCAACACCAGACATTCTCATTCAAGCAAGCAGGAAACATGTAAAACCAAACAAATAGTGACACAAAATGAAGCTTTGATTAGGAGTCTGTGAATAATGATCCTTTTCACATATTCAGTGTCTAGGATGTTTAACATGTTTTACATTTAGAATGTATCAAGCAAGTTCTGCTGATTAGATTTTGGTATTGAGAGAAACACACTTTATTAGAGAGGGAGCTTGTCAGGGCTTGGTGCCAATCGGCTGCAACTAGTTATGTTACAAACACATTCAACACTCTCATTCGGAGAAGTGCAAGAAGGAACATGTTTCGTATTTTCCTCTTTTCCTGCTCTGTTCACCTGCAATTCGTAAGCGGTGAGAGCTGGTTGTCTCTTGGTTCCTACAGAAAAAAAAAAAAAAAAGGCAACAAAACCAAATCCAACAAACAAACAAAAAGAGCCAACAATCTTTTCCATGACACAAGTAAATCACAGGTTTGCATTGTTAAAAATTACAATTACGCTTAGATGGTTTTACACAAGTTATTGCTATGAAGACCATATTAATTGGCTTCATTTCTCAAGTGGTGGTAAGTAATATTCAGTGAATTTAAAAGCTGAAAAAATGTAATTTTTACATATGTTAAATTAGTTTGTATTTTTTTTATTGCCAAAAATGTATTAGAGAACAAAAGCATAGCAAAAGTCTAAAACTTGGGGATACTCTGAATAATGAGAACATCCACAAGTGAATTATTATTAATATGAGTTTGGGGGCCAAGGGCTGTTAATCCCAATTTCAGAAAGGAATAAAACTCCCTCATGTTTCATAGCACAAGTATTTTCCTGATGAATATTGGAAAGGCATGTTAAATAAAGCCATTCAATACCACATTTTACACATGGATTGCGCATCTTCCTTTAGAAGATCTGGTTCTGGCCAGCAACAAAGATTGATTATTGGAGGAGATGAACCACTGCCCTGGTATGTCCTTTCCTTTGTAGGAAAGGGACTATAATGGCTTTTGCACATTACTAGTTGGTATCCTTTGTGTGACTCTCAGTGCATTTGCTGCAAACTATTTAGCATATGTCTAGGCTACTGTTACATTTATCTTGAAGTCACATGTGGTGTTACAGTAATTATTGTGCTTTTAGCATAAACATATTTCACATTTTAGCATAAAATATTTCACATATATTTCAATATTGGTATTTATGTCTATATAAGCAATGAAAAGCTATCCTTTAGATCACAACACATGGTTTAATTAATTGATTTCTGCACTGAATGTTAACATGCAGAAAAAGAGTAGTTTCATGCAACCTCCCAAAGTCAAAAGTGTTTATAACTGTAAAAGTATATAACTGTATATCAGAAGCTGAAAATTCTACCCTAGGATTAAAATTGCACTTTATTTCTTAGCTAGAGATGTTCGTATTTCATTAAATAAAAAAGCTTTCTTGTTTCTCAACACTTCAGAAAATAAATTACTATTGCGTTTGGTTTGGAATGAATGCATATAATCTCAAATCTTTTATTTGCATCACTGTAAAATGTGCCATTTCCTCAAATGAAAGCTCGTTGTATTTGTAGAGCAGAGGCAGGAGTATGTATAATTACCTCACTGTTTCTTTGTACCAAGCGTAGATGGAAGTGAATTAGAACTCAAAAGCAGGAGAGGGCTTTTGTTTTCTTCCCAAACAAACCATCAAAGAATCCCAGAGTACGGTTTATACTATTCAGACTGAAAATAGACTGATTTTTTTTCTGCCTGATTCTAGTAAATATTTGTGTATTACTTATAGTGAGATCCTTTCAGGAGAGATGCTGGAAACTGTAAACACCCATGTAGAAGATAATGCTCAGTAACCAATCTCAGGCCCTTCATACAGGAGAAAGCTTTACTGAGTAAGACTGTGAGAAAATAGCTGTGTTGACAAAAGCTGAGGGACAGATACAGTTATACAGGCAAAAGAATGTATTTTCCAATACATTTTATTTCTGTTTAGAGATCTACAATAAGATGCATTTACTAATATATCTGCTTTCCATGTCACAATTAAAGTGCGTGCCAGTTCAGCTCTACCTGCAAACAAACATTTTAAACATGACCAAGGCAAGCAATGGCTAATTGATTAGACCGTGTGTCTTGGACCATTAAAGGTTGGTGTTCCTTTACCACTGCCTGCACAGGAGGTGGGCAGGAGATGCAGCAGATGGTCATTCTTGGTTTCTGCGGATGGTTATGGTCACCAGTGGTTTATGCCAGAAACATGTTTCCTGGAAAAATTTGGGTCAGCTCTAATTAAAAAGTGATAGCTTTACATTTCCAAGACCCTGGTTTCAATTGCAGAAATATTATCTTGACTGTGGTAGTGATCATTATTATCTGCTACAGTTCACTGAAACCACTAATTTCCAGTGGAAACACATTAATGCAGAGAAAACTTTTGCCAGAAAACATTCCTCTCCTTTACCATGTGATGTATAAGGGGGGTGGTGGGGAGGAAGAGAGAGGAATATGAAAATAACCAAGAACTCAGTGGCTAGAGCCTTCTGGAAAGCCAAGTGCTGGTTCAGGTCTTTGGTGTGACTTGAACAGAACAGGGATGCGAGACTCCAGCTCCTGCTTTCTGGTTTCTGGACATCATCTTCCTCCCCACCAGGCTCTTGACATTTTTAGGATGGGTAATACCTCAATCTCCTTTTTTATTTTTTGTCTGGTTGTTTTGTTTTGGGGTTGGGTTTTGGTTTGGTTTGGTTTGAGGTTTGGTTTGGTTTTTTTTTGTTGGTTTTGGCTTTTTTTTTTAGTTACTGGTATCTTCATGATACAAGGCAGAAGTATTTTGTAGCTTCAATAACTGTTGCATGCAGGAAATTCTGCTGTCTCACAGTGGCAACCTTACACATGTTTCAGTACAAATCTGCCTGTTCTCTGTGTCACCTGTGTACTGTAAGGAGTATTTCGGTGTGTCACATAACAAAATTTGTTATGACTTTTTGCAGGTGTGTCCAGCTGGAAGCTCCTGTTTGACATATGTTTTCATTGAATTAGCTGAATTGAGCAGCAAACAGGTTTTATGTTTCTGCTCAGTGTAGCAGGGAAAGTAAAGGTTATCACCACCATAGGATGTGGGGAGGAGTGGTCACTCCTCTGAGCTCCCTCTGTAGCTGTACTGATGGCGTTTGGTGAAGCAAATCTGCTGCAAATTACAGCATGTGGTTATAGATCAATTTACACTCCTGCCTGCTGCCAACAACGTGCTGTGCACGAATGGAGCTAACTTCGTAAACATGCACTCTACTAACAGAAAATAACCAAGTGTTGTTGAAAGGAATAATTAATTAATGTTTGTAAAGCACTTAGAAACTGAAAAGCACCTTATTAGTGCTAAGTGTTCAGGGGCCTAGCTTTCTCATCAGAAGTTAAAGTTGTCTTCTTTGTTAGTCTTTAACTGAACAAAACATTAAAGGTATAAAGTCTTTGTATCTAATGTCCTCAGTCAGGTGTTTTGTGCCTGGCAGTCATTAAGATGCAGTAAGTAAAGAAGAAAAAACTATAAATGGCATGAATCAGCTCATTTCCACTGATGCCAGCAGAATCAAGTTGATTTACATTAACTGAAGATCAACAACAGAGAATGCAAAGCACAGCTCCTCTTCTTGCCTATTGAACTCAAACAGAGCCACTGCCTGGTTTATTCACTGCAGCCCCTACCTTTTTGAGACCAGCTGCCAAGAACAAATATAAAACTATATTAGGGCACAGGCATCCCTGTGCAGTGAGGTGGACAAATTGGATGGCTCAGATTTGCTACCTGGGGCAGCCAGCATGCTAAATGAACAGCCTCTTGGTGCTAGAGAGCAGGAATCCTATTTATCAGGTGTGCTGCATGGGGCTGAAAGGTGACACCTATGTCTGACCCTAGTTTGAGAGCTCAGGAACATGGAGAATAGCATCTGTGCTTTTACTTTCAAAGAGCCTTGGCTGCCTGAAAAAAAAAAAAAAAAAATAGTCTTCATGATGCAGGGGTCACTAACTGAAGTGTGGATTTACTTGGGAGGCTAAAAGACCTATGAGCCACTCAGCAGAGAATCATCTGGGGAGACCTGAACGCTCCTGGCACTGTGATACAACTGCACAGCCCCAGCCAGCCCTCTGCTCACAGCACAGCGATGTGTGGCATTGCACTTCTCTGCAGTCACCTAAAGGCTGATGAAGATTGCAGTCCACAGTCACTATCCTTATCTGCCTAAGAGAGTGTTAATCTGTATTACACTCTCTGTAAATAGCACCTAAATCTTAGACGTTGTGGGAGCAGGAGATGAGGAAGGAGATGGGAGACAATCTTGTGGAAAACAGGGCACTGCAGTAGAGTTTAAGACTAATTGGCCAGAGAGCACAGGAGAAAGCCTGGACACTGGTCCATCACAGCACACACTTTTGAAATGATCATATGCTTTTACCAGACAAGTTCCCTTTGTTGAGCCAGAAATTTTGTCAGATTTAATTTGATGACATTGGGCATCTGTTCTTTATTTATAAATGCCCAGCACCTCAACAGCTCCAATTAATCCAATTCCAATTAATCTTCCAGATTCAATTGTATTGTGCATAAGCAGTATGTGTAAGTACGCGTCACATGTAGTCACTGGCAGAAGGGCTGGGAGAATGAATCTAGTCTTTGATCTCTTAGGTGTTTCTTCTCACAGGAAATCAGAGGTGGGATTTTTTTGTTGGGTTTGGGTTTGTTTTTTGTTGTTGTTTTTGTGTGTGTGTTGGTTTTGTCTGATTGTCTGGTTGTCTGATTTAGTTTTGATTGTTTCATTTCAGGTTGGGGGTTTTTTTGTGTGGTTTTTTTTTTGTTTATTTGGGTTTGTTTGGGGTTCTTCTGGTGATTTTTTGGTTTTGGTGGGTTTTTGTTGTTGTTTGTTTGTGTGTTGGTGTTTTTTGTTTGTTTGTTGTTGTTGTTTTGGTTTGTTTTTTTCTGATGAATTAATTGGCAGAGTAAGAAATGTTACTTACCAAGAAAATACAGTTATTCAGCCCTTGCTGCTCTGGAATTAAGCTCCATGGTTGATAAAGGGTCACAGCTAGAGAGAATTAAAATAAGCCCTCAGGACAACAGATATTCTGATTTTTCAAACTGCACCAGCCTAGGGCAGAGTGTGTTTGGCTCATTTCAATTGCAGGGTTGGAACACAGTGTGCCACAATACCTCTTCATGAGATTTTTCAAGCTGTAGGTGTTACTAAGATTGGTTAATAGTTATCTTTGTAATTAGGCATCTAGTATGGATTAATTTATTGCATCTGAAATGGGCCAGAACCCTTGTATGTCCTTCTTGATCCTAACTGTGCTTGGGTGCACCATAGGGAGCTTTCTGCAAATGCATAAAGGACCAAAACCCTGCTTCTTTGAAAATGCAGGGGGTTTGGGGGTTTTTTTGTTTGTTTTTTTAATGTGGTTGCCTCCTAAATGGTAAAAGTCATAATAATTTGCCTTTTCTTCACTTCATCAAGAAGTGGAACACTGGATAATCTTTTTGGAGGTTGGAGTAGGAAACAGAGATCTCTCAGAGGTCCAGGCACAACTCTGTGGAGCAACTCACTTGAGACACATAACTGGTAGTACTCATGTACCCACTGCACTTGATGATATTGTCTGAAATACACAAGGTGACCTGTAACGGTCATCAAAACTTGTACTGGAGACTTTTCATGTCAGTCAGAGGTACACTAAACTTATGAAATGGGATTATTAAATTAAACCACAATTGTGTAATTGTGTAATCACTTTCTGCTCCATAGTTATTTGAATGCATATCAGAAACTACTAAAAGAAGTAGGCAAGAATTTAAATTAGGCTAAATTCCTAAATGTTGGAATAATAGTCTCCCCTAATCCTATCTGTAGGCAAACACGAACATTTTCATCTTTGTGTGTAATCTCTTGTCTTCTCAAATTCACATATATTTCAGACATTGATATATGCACACACAAACATACACATATGTATTTTATTAGGCTTTCAGTCTTCTCTGGGATCTCATGAAAAATTGTTATGATCTGTATAGATCTGAGTGACCTCCTGTCTTGCATATCCTATGGGAAAGAAAAGTACGTATTAAATTCCTTTGATACCCTCTGTATATTGTCATCAAAATTAACCAAGCTCAAACATTTTAGAGATCCAAAGGCTTTTTTCTATAGGTTTCTGAATCCAGAGAAGTGGATTGAGTGAAATACTCAAAGAATCCAGCACAGGTAAGTGACCCAGCAGAATGTTCCACAGGTGTCAAGGCAGAAGGTGCACATATGATAATGAATTCTTTCCCCTGGAATATATGCCACTAATTTACTTGACGGCAGTATCATTATCGTGATTCATAGGCTCATAGATTTTAGACCAGAAGCAACCATTACAATAATCTAGTCCTATTGTCTGCCTAGAAAAGACCACAGAACCTCACCCAGTTATTGCTGCATCAGCCCTCTAATTTCTGCTTGAATTACCATGTTTTTTTCAAAAAGCCATCCAATGCTTACTGAAAGACTATGTGACAGAAAATCTACCAGGTACTTGGGTGAGTAGTGCCAAAGGTATTTTTTTTCTTTGAAATGTACAGCTTATTTTAGCATCATATTTACACTGATATTTCCATCGGAATTTTTTTGTACACCAGAAATATTAAGAAAATTCTGGAGATTTTTTTTTTTTTTACCCCTGGAGTTAAAGGTACATGTAGAGTTTATGGTAATCTTCCTCCTATATTAGTAATATCTTGAAGGAATCCCTGAACCTTTATATCCATTTTTCCTTCATTCTGTCCTCACTCTCACTTTTCTCTCCTTGTGTACTGCACCAAAAACAAAACAAAAACAAAACCAACAACAAAAAAACCACACAAAACCCAAACAAACAAAACACAAAAAGCACAAAACAAACAGGCAAACAAAACAATAACAAAAAAAACCCAAACCACAGAACATGAGAGAAAATAAAAAAGGGGGAGAAGTGGCAGGCAAAATTCACAGTTAAACTGAGGAATCTTAAAATATGCAGAATGTTCCTGGATACATTTAATGGTAGGCAGATATTCCTGCAGTCCTTGACAAAATATGTGGGGTTATTTGTTTTATGGTCCCACCTGTTCCCTCAAACATGCCTCTCCTCCTCTTGTTCCCTAATATGCCCCTTGAGTCCAATTTACCTAATCTGTAGAACATGTGAGGATTTCTTAGGTAGATCATATCAATAACACAATGACTCAAACAACTAGACAGGACGTTACACTGCTTCTTGGATGGGTAGAATTTGCTTTTTTTACAGTCAGTATTTCAAGAAGTCAGCAGTGATACAGAAGCTGTACCCCCTCCCCACCCCATATCCAACATCAGATATTCTGAGACAAACACCAGTTTTTGCTCCTCTGAGTATCCTTTTATTCCATATAATAATTTCATTGATTTAAATAGGAACTGAAGTATCCAAGAATGAGCCAAAATGTGATACACCTTTTGGCATTGACCAAATCCTTATCCTGTGAAGGCAGCATCAAAACTTCCTTTGATTGTACTTGAATAAATATCTTGCTGAAGTGATGCTGTCTGTGAAATTGCTATGAATTACTTATGATATATTTATAGTACTTATAACAAAGATCAACAAAACGTAAGACTTTTCAAATTAATTGGAGGTAGAGTCAGTCCATGAAATGGAAGTTGAGCTCCATTATGATCCAGGTATCCAGATGAGCCAGTAGCAATAAAGATGTTATTTCCTCATTATCTCATGATCATATAATCTATCTGTCTAATTTGTGAATAAAGTATTACCTGCCATGCACTTTCAGAAGCTGAGAGGAAAGATGTTGAGTTCCCAAAGGTGTAAGTGGACTTGTTTGTATGTAAAAGTAAGTAAAAAACAAGCTGATGTGATTAAACTGTTACTCCATCAGTGACTCGGCCCTGTTCTTTTCTCCATCTGGTAGGAAGGCAGGCAGATTAAATTTATGCCATGTGTTTATTTTACTTGTAACAAAATGAGTTGCATTTATATTTCTAGTCACTATGAAGTGGTAACAACCTTAAAAATATATCAATGAATATTTAAAAATTAGGAGTTATCAGGAACACAATGACATGTCACCCAATGCACAATATTTAATTTAAAGGAAACGACAGTACATCATATTTTTTATAAAAAAAAATCTCAATCACAGACCCTAAAGAAAATTAAATTTATAGTTGAGCCTCAGAGTTTTGAAGCTACCAGTTGTTTCCTGGAAGTGACTTTGAAATGAGTTTTGGGAAATCATTTTAGTATTGACTTGGGCCATAATGGTTGGCTGTTGCTTTTTTGTGTAAGACTGATTAAATTACTTTGAACAAGCTCCAAGTCCATGTCCTTCTCTGAGGCCAATTGTGTATATAACCATAATACAGTCTCTAAAAAATATTTCAGAAAATAAATAATCTCTAAACCTGGAGTTAATTTGGTTCCTTGTCTCAACACACGTCAATTCTTTCTTTCGTGTCACAGACTTTCTCTGGTTTTAAAAGGCAGGGGTTGTTTGCTTGGTTTCTTCTATACACTACAATAAGAGATAATTTTGGCTATGTTTTAAATAAAGAACTAGATAAGAAATAAATGCATTGGCAGTAATAATAATTGACAATTGTATTACTGATTTCGGCTTTCGTCCGCCTCTCTGAAATGTAGGACTCTTCTAGTTATTTCTTCATAGTTAGTAAACTCAAGGCCATGTTATTTTGGACTGTACACAAGCATATGGGAATGAATGCTCTTAATCTAAAAAAGCTTTTAAAATAAATGCCATATATGCACAGAGTCCATAAACAGAGAGGTGAAAGTATTCATCCACAGCTGCTGAATGTGCCTGGGCTGGAGACAGAACCCAATCTCTTCAGAGATCAATGTCAGTATTCTACCCAGTGAGCTCTGCTGAGTCTTCGTTACCTGAGTTGAGATAGCCCCCAAATCTGTGGCTGCCCTGAGTTTTTATGAAGGTATGGAACATCAAACGACACCGTGAGGTTTCCCACAAAACCAGAAGCAGGGCAGACAGAAAGAAATGGTGAATAGACATGTAAGAAGAAGAAAATAGTAGAAATTTTGGGAGGAATTTAGCATGAACAGCTGCACAGATACTATCTTGAACAGAGACATGGACTCTGCAGTCATGAAACAGAGAACAAACTACAGTTTGTGAGGTCCAACCTTCCAAAGGACAGCCTGCTGCACTTCCCAAATATCCTGAGTTCTCATCTGAGATGGAGTAGGTGAGTTGGGGACAAAAACTCCCCTAATAAAGTCTGGTTAAATGAGTAAAGACTACCAGGGAGCATGGCCCTGTGATACTGTTAGGAAGTATTTCTATTTCCTTGGCATTTGTTTCCATGCTAGGAGGTCCTGCACTGAGTCTTTAGGCCATAAGATCTGGTTGAAAGGCAGATGTGTTTGGCTAGCAAATGTGATTTTCTGTTGTTCCTGTTCTTAAATGTCTTCAGCTCCTGCTGACAAGAGTAATCTACCTCCTCAGAAGTCTTAAGTAAACTGGAATCCTGCAGGGTGCAGGTTAAACTAGCATGGAAAGAGCAAATAGCTGCAATGTTCTGTAATGATTTCCATGAACTCTCTTTCCAGTCCTTTGTTGGTCAAGGCAAAAATATTTGGGTACCGACTTATGGAGACAATAGACAAAATGTCTTCTACATTCTCTACTCTACAGGTGGTCTTCTTTAGATCTTTATATTCGAAAGAAAACTACTTTGCTCCTTAAACGGATCAAAGCACAAGGGATGATTTAGTTGAGTGAATGTGTAAGGAAATGGTAGCCTGTGTCAGATTTTTCTTGTTGATATAATTTATTTATTTGTGGTGAGTTTCTACACTGGGTGGAAAGAAAAAGACCTTATCATTTACTGCCTCAAATTTGAGCTGTGACAGACTATTTTCTCTCCCCATTTGCTTTCTGGTTCCTTGGAGCTTTAGAAATTACAAGAAATTTCCTCCTAGTAAATGTGCTGGCTCATTTTGTATTAATTTGAATACCTAACTGATAAACTGAATTTACTGCTGCCCTGCAAACAAGGTAGATATGAATGATCCCTCCTGCACGTGCTTTCTTGATGAAATTTTAAATGTGTTTTGCTATAAATGGAATTTCAGTTAAAGCAATAATTAGTATTTCAGTCTGTTTAAAATAACACTTTAATTATCTGTAGTAATTCTGAGAATTTAAGAATATTCCTTCAGGTAATGCAGTATTATTTTAGATGTTTTGCTTAAATACCTAAATTCACATTATTCACTTCTATTCCCTTCTCAGTGGGGTGTCATTCGAGCTCTATTTGGTGTTCACATATTTTCTCAAGCCACAGAAATGGAGAAGATACAAAATAAAGGAAAAAAAAGCAGTCAAATGAACTCTTAATTTATCAGCCAATATCTCACTTCACATAGTTTGGATAGTCTTATAGAAATGCATACACCTAAAAAAAGGACAGCACTTTCTGAGAAAAACTGATGTCCCAGACAGTTAAGGTAGAAGTAAGTGAATATACAAGAAGAATCCTGGGTACAAGGCACCAAAACTTCAGTTGACCAAGGGCAAGAAAACAAACAGCATGCAAACACTGGGCCAGAAACCATCATACCATAGGTTAAGTGAAGTCTACATATGCTGTTGGACAGAGCTGAGAACAGAATTAGTTTTAGCCACTGTCTCTCCCCTACCCTTTCACAGGACAGAGGTGGAAATGGCAAAAAGAACTTACCAGGGTCAAAAAGGTGAGGCTGGAAACAATTCATAGTGAGTGAACAAGCACTAAAACAAAAACAGTTGCTTGCTTCAAGTAAGGAGGCATGGGCAGTCTCATTGCCAGTGCTGAGGGTGATTTGTATTCAGAAAACAGCCTCATTTTCTTTGCCTTGTGTTTTGTGCAGAGGCTGTCTCTGTATATGCACTGTGAAGTTTATGGCTGTAGGGGTTTTCTAACTGTAAGTATCTCTGACACCCCAGTTGCATTGTTGCTTTCTCTAGTTCAACAGCAGATCTTTTTTCAGTAGGTGATGTGAAAAGAATTGTTTACAATTCTTGGCCTTACTTTTTTTCTGCAGATTCTGACTTAATTAGACTCATTAACAAGACCAAGTAACATATTTTCTATAGGAAAAGCTTTGGGATGAGACAAGATTGTTAAATCTTGTTCAAGACCTCCTGCCAGGAGAAACTTAACCAACACAGGGAGGCTTTCAGGATGTAGTCTGATACCCAAACTGTTTTTGGAGACAAGGGGTTTTCTTTTTACAAAAACTATTATTGTGTTTTTGTCCAAAAAAAAAAAAAAAAAAAAAAAAATCTACTTTGCTTTTTAAAATGTACTTTTCCCACAAATATTGCTATGAAGAATCCCTATATTATGATCAGGTGTACTCTACAGTGGTCCAGCTAGGAAAGACAGACGCTTCAGTTACATTCTTTAGATGTATTGTTTGGTTACTGGGGAGTCATATAAATAGAGACAGTGCAATATGCAGTATCCTTTGCTCAAAGCCTGTGCCTGCCTTGGGAGATCACCCAGCTCTGTGACTGTGAAGAGACAACAGAAACACAAAATGAATAGAAATAAGAGGAGAAAAGAGGATAAATGTAGGTAAGGAATGCTAAGGAAAGGCATTAAGGAATTTCCAGTCCTTTAAGGGATTTCCAGCACACAGTCTGTAGAAAATTTTCATCCACACCCAAACTGAGCACAAGCTGTTTTCAGGAATTAACCCATTAGCATCCAGCACCAGCAGCAGTCCCTAGGCTGCACCAGAGGCTGGGATCAGACACTTAAGTAAAACACAAGCTCTTAATTTGAGGAAGGACCCACAGAAAGCTCTCTGGTAATACACTGAATACCTTGTATTGTAGTGCATCTGGTGCTGCAGTAATGAACATATAGCATAAAAGATCAGCATGTACAGCATAAATACTACTTGGACCTCACTCTTGATGCAAGAAGCATATAAATTATAGATGTTTAATTTCTGGTTCAACTATAGATTTTTCCTGGGCAGAAAAAGCAAGCAAGTGTATTTCAGATGGCAGCTGTGAATGTACCCTATGCTTTTATTCTCTTTACCATGTAGTCACTCATTCTTTGACCTTTCCCCATAACATCCTATTATTTTATTTCCATGGGCAAAAATCTGTGTTCATGGCCTTAATCACTACCTGGTATTCTCTTTTCTCTTGAGAATTTTCCTTTTTTTCTGGACAAGTGCTTCCCAATCTTTTTTTTTTTTTTTTTTTTTTTTTTTTTTTTTTTGTTATATAACCAACAGCATATCACTTGCTTGAAGTTGGAGCTGGGCAAAGCAAAAGTTACAAACAATATTCATTTGGCTGATGTGTTTGAAAAGATTAACAGGGACAATGAAGTTTCTCAGCCCAAACTGTACAAACCACTGAGACACTTAGCAGAGGGTTTTCAACAATTCTAGCAAAAGCTAGGGATATTGCCAAATGAATGGCAGTTAGGTTGTCAACTCCATAGTTTTTCATAAAGACCAAAATGCCTAAGTGCTGCCTGTACTCTTCTGCCATAACACTCATTGGTTATGACAACTACTAAAACAGATCTGTGCTTCAAGTTTTTGCTCCAGAAGTCACTTTAAGTATCCCACCATGAGAACCCATAGGAAATATGTTCTTTAATTTGCCTAGATCTAAAGATGGATACCACTTTCATTTCCTCCATTGAGGGTACAGGCTTTCCGGTCTTCAGTCAATGCCACTATTAAATACATAAATCAGATGTTTTTGAAAAATGATAAAAAAAAAAAAAAGACACAAACCAACCTGTAATGTTAGCTCAAGCACTTTTAAAAATCTACTACTGACTGCCTGGCTTTATTAACTGTGACTGCAAATGTCTTAAAATATGTCAGCAGAGTTACTTTGTTATTGAGGCTAACAGCATTACAGGGGATTCAGCATCTAAATCGCTCAGCCTATATTGTGTGTCAGAAGTGTGGGAAAGAATGGCTGGAGAGAACTGTGTGGAGCTTATCATTGTAGGAGGGTGGATGCAATCATAATTCATGTGTCTCGGCCTTAGCAGTAATGAGAGGGGTTTTGTAGTCTGAGTTGTGAAAAAGAAAGAATATGCTTTGTTTGACTATTATGGCAAGTGTCAAACCTGGTGAATAATGTAGATAATTTTTTGGACATTTGAAGTGTAGAATAATGTATGATTAATGTCAGTTCCACTGTTTAGCTTCCTTGTTGCTCTGTACAAGTGCCATGGCATTTTTCAGAAGTAAAAAATGTTACAGAACTATGTCTTGAGCAAGGACTGTGTTAGTTTTTAGCTTGCATTTGTTGCAGTTTGTCTTTAAAACTTATTTGAAGTACCTTCTAAGAAAAATAAACACATTGCAATCTTCAGTCTTTCAGGACATTTCGGTCCTCATCTGCATCTTTAGATACTTGATGGAATATACTCACATAGAAGATCACACACAGGATGTCAGGGGTTGGAAGGGACCTTGGAGATCTTTGAGTCCAACCCCCCTGCCAGAGCAGGATCA
>JANIJG010024708.1:159477-181224 GCA_024611175.1 Megaceryle torquata
TGCTCTCCAGCAGATCACCTCCCAGTCTGTACTGGTGTAATTTATTATTCTTCCCCAGATGCAGGACTCTGCACTTACCCTTGTTAAACCTCATCAGGTTCTGCTCTGCCCAGTTCTCCAGTCTGTGCAAGTCTCGCCGGATGGCTGCACAAGCTTCAGGTGTCTCTGCCAATCCTCCCAGTTTTGTGTCATCAGCAAACTTGCTGAGAAGACACTCATTCAGCACTATATAGATTAATATATGTTTATATCATTATATTCTCTCAATATCACAAGTATTATTGTCCCTTAGAAGTGCCTGTTTGCTTTACCTCAGAGTGATTACATTCACTGTTTTTGCTTTAGGTTGCCAGGTGTGCTTTAATCTGTGTAGGTAATCACAGGATAATTTGAAAGGCCTGAAGTTAGTCCAATCACCTTGCATTGAGAAGGGACTCAGAATACTTTGACTGACCCCAACAGCTGTTTGTTTAACCTTATGTTTACTTCAAATTCAAGAAACTATGTCCAGCATGTATTTTTCTGGTGAGCAGTGAAGAGCTGGGATGTCAAGACATCCGTACCTCCATTGGATACTCTCCATCTGCTGCTGTGGCTGCATGGCCATCTTCCCAGCACAGTCTCATATGGGCAGTGCTGGAGGTACCAGTGTTAAGGTGAGTGGAAGAGGGAAGGGCCAAAGCCTTGGCATCACTTGTTCTTTCCTGTCTATATCCAGAAATTATGTTTTCTTCCAAGATAGATCCGTACTGTCTTATCAAATAATTGTATTAAAAATCAAGATTCAAAATAACTTTTTGTGTCAGACTTCCCATGGCTCTTTTGTTCTGGTCTGATATGAACACCAGGGAGCCACCCTATCACTGCCACATGCCTCTCCCAGACAGAGCTCTCTAACCCATTACTCACACTTCATATTTCATCTGTCTGTCAATTCAACAATTGTGAAATATTTGCTAATTTCCAGCTAATTTCTTTCCTTCAGTGCAGGTGGTGGAACACAGAAAACTGTCTGATTTTTAACAGCTTCCATGTACCAGCAGGTAGTGCTCACGCCTGCTCCAAACCCAGTCCTCATCTATTTGCCTAACTCGGTTTCCTTCTCTCTCCTCTCTCTTCTCTCTCCTCTCTTTCTCTCTCTCTCTCTTTCAAAATTGAAAAAGCTCCAATTTATTCTATCTTTACTCAGAGATGTTTGTTAAAACACCTGTTGTTCCTGATACCTCTCAACTCCTGCCAATTTACATAAATTTTATTTTTTGTCAGAATATGATAGTGCTGAATGAATTTCTTTGGATCAGCCTTTGTCAATGTCAAGTACCAAAGCATGATTACCTTCCGTGTTTTACATCTGACATTGCTGTTAACATACATCCAGATGAGATTTGCACTTCTGCCACAACACTACATTGTTGATGTGCACTCAAGCTCTGGTCTTCTCTTGTGTATACATTGCCACTTGCCACTTCGAATGTCATGTCATTTAATCTTGACCATCTTCCCAATTCATCAGGATCATTTTGAAACTTAATTCTGGCTTCAAGAATGCTGTTACCCTTGATAGTTTAATGTACACTGCAAATTTGACATGAGTACGGTCTTCCATCATTTAAGTTAATGAAAGCCTTGACAGATCTCTGTCTGAAATACCTTCCTAGCTTTAGAGAATGGTACTAAATCTTGTAGGGAAGTGTATTTTCAGCCACTTTGGTAGTACTGTTCATTAGTGCTAGTACATATTTTCTCACCTTTCTTATATGGATGCTATTTAGATTTACTAGGGCAAATATAGATTCCCCCTTCTGCACCTCTTATCCACTAAGCAATTATTCTGTCAAAGAACATATTGAGGCTTTTGTGCAATTTTTTTTTTTTTTTACTTCAGGTGCTCAGGAGTAAAATATTTTAACAAAATCACAGCATATTTTTGTTCCAAAGTTTCCTCTCTAATTTCTGTACCGTCCTTGCGGCAAATAAGATGAAGGGCTTGAGGATTTTATTATTGTGCCACTGTAGGTGATCATAGATATGAACAAGAAAAATTTTCAAAGTGTCTGTATAGCAATCCACAGAATAGGTTTAATGCATTAATTCAGGATTGTTTTCTGACAATTAATTTACATTTTGTATATTTGAGAGTCTCATGTGAAAAGATATTGTTATCATAAATTTTAATACAGTAATTTGATGAAATAATAAGGATTTACTTTGAGGGAATTATAATTAATTTCTACATATACAGAAGGTATCATTCCACAAGCCTAAGGTCTATGTCTCTTTGTCCTCCATAATGTTGCAAGAAGGAGAGAGAAAAAATATGTGAAATCACATAGCAATAGGGTCTTTTGGTCTCTTTTCTCCCTGCCTTGTCACTGTCAATAAAAAAATTTTCAGTGGAACATCTGTGAAGAAGGGAAAAGAGCCCAGGTCTATTTAAGAAGCAAGAATTTCATTATGAAAAAAAAAAAATCTGGATTCCATACACTATGTTAAACTTCCTTTTGTCCTTTCCATGTTCATTTATATTCTACCCTGTCCTAGATATAAGATCATTTCCTCAAACTGTCTTCAATAGTACAGAACACTGAGGGAAAATTTTTTCTTCTTTTTCTTGGATGTATGATGAAAAAGTTGAATAACTCACAAGCAAATGTGTTTTAAGGAAAAATCTTACAAGGGTGGGAGGAACAAGCACTGGAACGACTGCTGAGTCACTTCTTCCTACCATGCAAGGCATCTTCAGGAGCCCAGAAAGCTTGTCAAAGTCAAAACCATGTTTCACTGGTATAGCACATCTATCTGGGACATCATCAGAAGGCTTCCTGACTAATCTTTGGGGAGAAGACAAGATAATTAAGGAACTGACTTCAGAATGTGAGCTGTTAACTTGTGTGCTGAGCTCTGTGGAGAAGGCAACTTGTAAATGTCACCGTCAAACCAGATATTTATTAGTTTAAACTGACACACTCTAACTTCCCCGTAAGTAGTGAGAAAATATTCCCTCTCACTAGAGACATTTAAATGGCAGCAGATTAAGGACAGCCTGAAAAAGTGTTCTCTTGAGCTGAATGCTCTTACGGCAGCAAGGGGAGTGAGGAGATGAACCGTTTTGGTCTTTCCTTTCTGTTTTTGCCCCCCTACTTTCCTTCCACCACCTCCAACATGCAGTTGGTTGTTTCTACAATCAAAATTGTTTCCAGGGTGTTATAGGGTAAGTGGGCAACTCAACTTATACAGTAATCAGTACATGGAGAATTGGATGATCTAGTGGCCACAGTACAAAATAATGGGACCACTTAAAAAAAAAATAAATATTGACTTCCCCACCACCACCTCCTTACCAGCTGCAGACTGCGCTGTGAGAGAAACCAATCACAGACTCATTCCCAGACTGTCCAGATGAAAAAGACCTGTAGGCTACTTTGCTTATTGCCATAACTCTCTGGAATTGCTTCCTGCCATATATTTGAGTACTATATTCAGGCTAATTTGCCATAACTTTCCACTAGAAACCTATTCCATGCTCTGATAAATCTCACCTCTAGCTTTTCCCACAACTCCTGTCCTGAAAAACTCAGTCCTTTGTCCGTTTTCATTCTGAATCAGAGATGATATCTGAAATATTTAAAGGCTAAGGGCCTCAGCAGGCACTGGAGAATGCCGTCCAGGATTTCCCTGTCATTTGCTTTACTCTGTGGAGGATCTGGCATTGTAATAAAAACTTCAGACAGGTAAGCAAAAATGATCTATATAACAAGACTCTCATCTCCTACCCTTATCTCCTGGAGATAAGGGCCTTATTACCTGGAATGTGGGAAAGTATCTTTTAACAAGCATGAAGGGAGAAGTGGCTTATAATGCTGTTGGTTCTGCTATATTGAATTAAATAAATACCTTTATGGAATATAGAGAAGAAATAGAACTTTAAAATAGCCATCTCAAAGGTATGATCTATTCAGACACATAGACCTAGGATTGGGCCAAGAGGATGTTGAAATTGTTGAGGCTCCATTCTGCAACACAGACCCAGCACAGACTCATTTACCCCATTTCTTGGGTGTTGTGCTTATGTAGTGTCATTGCATAGTGCACTGTCTTGATCCAGAGTAATTTCCATAAAGCTGATGTGGGTGTATATGCACAATAGGCCGTGATGACCTGACAGGAGACAGTCCCAGCCGTAAAGTAGTACATGGCCTGATGAACATCATTCTCTAGGTGCTCAGTATTCCCACAGGATACTCTGTATTATCATATCATCCATTTGTGAAATGTGAACACTTATACCTGACTCTGTAACTGCTCACTTATCTGTTTGATGTTGCCCATGACACCTCACTTAGCCCCTCATTGAAACCAGTGGGAAATAATTTTCTGTCCTTTACAGGGGAACTGAATCAGACTCAGCTGGAAGACAAAATGAAATTCAGATGCAAAGCTACTGAGGATAAGAGAATAAAAGTCCTAGGTTAGAAGAAAGTTTGGAATTTCCTCTTCCATTTCTCATTAAAATATTTTGCCATTCTCAGACAGATCTTTGAGAGAGCATTAGCATAGTTCATCAGCTAATTTCAAATACAGTAGCCTTAATAGAGCTACTGAATCCTGCCTTTACATCTTTTAGCAGGAAACCTTGTAAGTGTCACTAAAATATGAAGACAGCACTATTTCCCTGAGTAAGTGGTGATGAAGATATGCTGTGTTGGAAAAAAACCAGCACTCTGTGTGTGTCTATTATCACTGTTGAGCCCTCTCTTGGTTATCTCTCTTCATTCCACACAAGCATGGTATTTAGTAGCCTGGAGCAATCTCTATGTGCCCTTTGAATCAGAAAAATGTCTTTATTTGTATACTCATATAGCACAGGCCAAGGTGAAGTGAGAATTTATTTTCTGAAGAAAACAGATTTAATGTGAAAGGTGATCCTTTATAAAGTTTCACAGTTTCAGTTGCCTTGGATAAGCACCAAGAAATGTATCTCCTTGTTCAAGTGGGTCTACCATTCATCTGAGAGCTGTAAAATCACAGACAGTAGGGCAGGAATGTTCTATACACACGTCCCTTTCTTCAAGGCCAGTGTATATATTGGAGGCATTAAAGTAGGATTAACATGATAACTGCCAAACCCACACTTCCAGTACTTCACTCTACATTGCTTTGTGGTCAAGAAGTCTGCCCAGCTCAGAATTTTCTGCTCCTGCCCCTCAATAGTTATGTACTCCCTCCACCTACCTTAGACTTACAATCCTTTGATTCTAATACCCAAGATCTATTTGAACTTCATTCTGTGCATAGAAGAAAAACAGAAAGAAAAAAACCCAAGCAATGTTAACAAAATATTCACCAGTCTTTTACAACGCTAAAATAAAGATGGCAACAAAAATGTTTATTGGAAAGTTGAGAGTCATATTCAGTTTTCCTGGTTACGTATTTGTTCATAATCTTAATTCATATAGTTCCTGAACCTTGCTAGACAGAGGACACAATGAGTAAGCAGCACGGTCACAAGGTTATTGTTTGGAGTGCTAAGAGTTGCCTAAAAGGAGGCTGTGCTGAGAATACTCTCCAACTTGAAAAACAGACCCACAGGAAAACAGCTATTATCTGAAGTAATCTTCAGCAAAGAGGATGTGTCTGTGAAATAACTTTCAGAGACCTCTGGTAATTCGATACCTCAACCTCGGGTCACCCAGTTACTAGATCAGAAAAGAAATGTTCATAAGCCCCTTTGAAATACTGTTCTTCCATAACAGCAATGCACTAAAATGCATGGTATGTGGCAAACGAAGGATGCGTTAGTATGTGACCTAACGATTATATGAACAAAAGAGGGGAAAAAACATTGCACCATCTTTCTGTAAGTTCCATTTATCTATGAAATAACAATTGCATTTGGATTTGCATTTCCATTATACAGAATTGCCTACCTTCTGACTTAGAAGCACAATGGTATTGTTTTATTTATTTAACTGAAGGGTTTACTTTTCACGGTATGACCAGCTGGTAGAAAAAACAGGATTCAATAATGCGAACATTTCACACTAAATAAATTGCATTAATACAACAATATAAAAGCTGTGCTCAGCAGATTTTTCTAGGACAGAGTCTGTTCTAGAACTGTGCATGCAGCTTTCTGAACACTTACTTGGAGAACTATGAAGGTTACATCTCGTTATATGAAATAATATAAAAATATGTTGAATTTCCACTTAGGATTCTGTTTACTTGCTTTTCCCCATTAAAAATAGTTACAAGTATAATTGGCTGGCTTCAAGCAGAATATTTCTGTGTCTTTACTTGTTGTGCATATTCTCTACTGTAGGCTTCTATGAAAAATCTTGTAACAACTAAGGACTACACATGGAAGAAAAGCACAACCATTAACTCAATTTCAAAGTAACTCTATGCAGAGTACTCACACAAACCTGTTCCTGCCCCCCAAAAAATAGAGGAAGAAAAAAAATTATGCAGAAAGGTTCTTTTGGTGTCAGACATGTTGACTTGATTGCCTGGCAGATATATCATCCTCTGTGCAGAATTTCATCTCCTCTGTGAGTCGGTATAGAGGATAAACATTCCCTGCTCCATTTGTTTGACCTGTTAGAGACAATGGACCCCCCTCTCCTTCTTCTGTGGTCTTCTCTGGTTATAGAATACCTACAGTCTCTCAAGAAAACACTTTTAGTAGTCTGCTATGGAAGCAATCAGCAAAACCTCTGCTTTTACATCCTAAGCCAATCCTATTCAAAGAACATACACTAAATCTCTATTCAATAGTCTGTCACCTTTTCTGATGATGAAACATTTACAAAGGAGCTACAAGCATCTGAAAATAAATGAGATGCTAAACTGGTATCGTGACTGTTGTTCCTTATGTGAAGTGATATGAACGGACAACTGCTACCGTATGGCTCTGAATTTGTTGCAATAGAGTCAATGGCAGGTCCCTGTGGCAAGTGAGCACTTCCATAATGTGTGCCTTTGTGTATCTTCTGTGACCCTCATGCAGTGCTTCCAATCCATGGCCCAGTTTGACTCCAGCCATTCATTCCCTGTATTTTCCCGGCAATAAATACCATCTGCGCAAAACCCATACTATTCAGCAATGATAATGCCCATTAGAGAGAGACAGGGCATTATTTTGCTGGCACTCAAACTTGTTTGGCCTTCTCAAGACAATGAATTTTTTATATATTGCTTAAAGAATGATTTTAGTATTTTGTTTGAGTTTCACAGAAACCCTGGATTCTTTCACTATGAATAGAAAATCATTGTTAAAGGAAAGAACATAGTGAGGTCATATCTTAGTCTGAAGGATAACAAAAAGAAACTGAAAATAAAAACACTCGCCTGCTTTTAATGCTTCCAGTTGTCCTCTTTCTCCTTGACTCCATTATAACAACTGAAATCTTTTTATTTCTGATCCAGTATCAAGGAAGAGGGAAAGCTTATTGAAAATGTAGTGCTTGAATATGGAAAAGCATGTATTTTTCTTCAGAAACTACTGAGCTACTTATGTGTTCATAAAAGTATCTCAAATATTTAAGTTAGGGAAAAAAAAAAATTTAAAAAGTGGGTTTAAGTCCATCTATTATTCATTATTGTAATAAGATAATTTTAGGATGGTGAAACGAGGTGCCCCAAATTCTCTAGGTCTGTTGGTGTATTCCTGGTTTGAAGTTTCTGGCATCTGTTGCTGGAAAGTGTGTGAGCAGTAACAGCAGACACCAGACTTGGCCACCCACCCTGGGACTGGGAAGAAGTTCCTCCACTGTGAGACTGGTCACCCTCTGCTCACATGACCCTGAGGACTTCACATGCCTGTCCTTGACCGTGTTTCACCTGCAGTATTGCAACCTGTAGGTCCATTAGTAATAAAATTACAAAAGAAGGCAAAATGAGTTTCCAGACCTTTATAGCCTTTGATAGGGTCAGAAGTACCATGCTGGTACTGGTGTTTACAGTTCTGGTTTTGTCCTGTTTGTCACTATTCTCCTTTATGTGATATAGCTGTAATGGGCTCTGCTTCCATGAAAGCTACTGGAAAGGTTATAAGTATCCCCAGTTGAGCATCTGGCCTCCAGTTTTTAAGCAAGAAGTAGCTACAACACAGCAAAAGTTGAAAAGCATTCACTTTGAAAATCTGAGACCTTCAGCAACAAACACTATTTTTTTTTTTTCCTATCACAGTATCCTCTTGCCTGATGACTCTTCTGCTGATAGTAAACTAAATATTGAACAACCCTTCAAGGTATTTGCCTTTATCCTTCTGAGCTTTTCAAAGAAACTGATAAATGTCTAATTATTTGAATAATCAAGGCAATGAATACTTGATCACTAACATCAAAGATGAGGACATAATTCAAGAGTCAAGGTATGTGCTTAATATTGCATTACTCACAACACAAAGAAAATTATCATTTCCTTGAAAATGTGTTTCTTAAAGGTATTTTTCCTTTGCCTTTTGGAACACTGAAATATTAGGAATTAATTTGCATACATGTAATTAACTTCCAAAACTTTTCATTGTGTCATTTGTCAAGCTGTTGGATGAAAGAAATCAGTGGTCAGTTAAGGAAAATATTATCAAATCTGGACACACTTCACAGTGCCAGTAATAGTCTAAAGTCTGACTAGACATGGTGGTTAATCTTAGTTGCTGCACAAGCATGGAGGTTGGATTATTTGTTCAGCATCAAAGACATAATTTTGTTTCTGCTTTTGAGTGAGATATCCTGTCAGGTGAATACAGGACATTATTGTTGCCAGTCCCTCACAGTTTCTGCTTGCCTTTCACTTCCTAACATCTAGAAGATATGCCAATTTAGTCCTAATCCCCCTTTCCAATTTCATGCCTCTAGGCCCAGCATCACAGCTAGCACTGACTGTTAACAAATACACTTGGACTTTGACATGACCTAATGCTCAAGCTGAAGCTAGTCAGAAAACAAAACAACTGTTTTGCTTTTAGTGTTTCAAACACACCTTAAGCATTCCAGGGACCCTCCATCAAGAGCAGTTGCTACCTAGAGAGACACTGTCAACTTTATAAAGCCCTGTGCATTTACTTGACCTAACAAGTTGTTCATATCAAGGTGCCATGTTGTTTCAGTTGCAGATAATTAAATTTAACTGCTATCTATCAAGATATAGGGAACTGCAAAGACAGAATGGTCCTTTAATTGAGCTTGAACTGACCTACTGGTGAGGGTTTGGACCCTTCATCTTCTCCCCTCTGCAGACCCTGGAACAAATCTTTATTACAGAAGACCAAACACAGCCTCAGTCAGTTATCACTAAGTGCAGTGTTTCAGGATGGGGTTTGCCATCCAAATCCCTTTACTGAGACAGAATAGAACATAGTAAGTTCCACACTGGACAGAGATAGCCAAGCAATGTAACGTGAGGTCAAAATCCTAGTCACAGTCCCCCTTTTTACCTATTTAATCAGTTTCTCATTCCTCTCACACTGTGTATTCCTACTGATTATATCTGTAGTCATGCATTTCTCACTCATTTTTAATCTCCTTTCTTAATTAGTTTATGAATTCTCTAAGCATGACTCTGAGCTTCATTTATTAGCAAAAAATGTTATGTCGTTTTAGTGCTGTATTTGAACTTTTTCTGGTCTAAATATCCTCACTGTGTAGTATCTCAGGTGTCTGAGTGATCGCGATGCCCTTCAGTGACCTGCAGACATCCTGCTCGTTGATCTAAGTAACTGCTTACCAGTCATATTCTCAAGTACCTCATCACTTATGGTGCACAGCAACAATATTTGGGCTTTATACTTCTGTAAAGTGATATAGCAATATTTAAACCATGTACTAATCCAGATCCTCAGGCAGAAAATACATCTAGTCAACTGCATTTATGTAAAGGTATTTATAGGCTATGTTATCATAATATTCCATTATTTAGTAGAGTTGGTTGTAAAATAAGGAAAATATAAATATTGTATATATTTTTAACTCTGACTCTAGAAATTTTTTTTTAATGGTTACATATTAGTTAGATCTCCCATTGGGATCTCCTATTTGCTGACAAACCTGATTTCTTTAGATTTTTTTTTAATGATAGATTGAAGAGTTTTGAAACTAAAGAAACAAGCAAACAAACAAACAAACAAACAACTTTTTATGTTTAAAAGTAATTTGTGTTAATTTTTCTTGAATAAATTTTAACTAAAATGGAAATTCCTATCCCCCCCACCTCCCCAATAAGATGAATCTTCCCAAGGCTTCTACAAATGTAAAGCTAGATAAAGAAAGCAAGCTAATAGCCTCATTACTATTAGGAGAATTAGTACAGTGGCCTCTGGCAGGGTCATTTGGCCACCACACCCACTCACCAACACTACCAAAAAATGAATGAGAAAGAAGGATAATGGCCACCTGTGTTATGTTGACCTCGTTGTCCATTAAAAGAATGCAAAGGTTTTTGTCTCCATTGTTATAACTAAAGTGAATAAATGATCCAAGTGGAAGGATAAAGATATAATAGGAGGATTATTTACACAAAGATCTCTTCAATTATTCACTGGCAAAATAACCCCAACCTGCATCTGAGGAACAATAGCTCAAATTGCAGATATTCACAAGCAGAGACAAAACTTTCTTTTAAAAAGGTGACACAACTACTACCTGATTTCTAGTGTTGAGAAATAATTGTAAATTATGCCTGTACCTGTACTTAGAGAACAAAGACCAACTGTAATAAGAAATTGTCTCTTAAAAAGAAGAGACCCCACTCTAAGGAATGCCTAACAAAGAAATGGTCAGTCCAGACAAAAAGTCTGCACATAGTAAACTAATGTAGCAAGACATTATGCTTGCTATGAGCAAGAGCAATGACATAGCTTCTTACAGTGCACTGCTGTGACTGGTCTTTTTTACCTTACCATACCTTAAAAATCACTTTTTTTACTGTCTATGCCTGCATTTCACAACAGGAGCTCAGTGGGAGTTACTCCGGTGTGATCCAGCAGCCACCTTTGACCACCACAGTGCCACAAGTCCACTGATGGCAGGAGAGGGCGGTAGGGGTGAGAGGGGTAACAAGCTACAGCATTGACAAAGCCCACAAAACCCCTAACCATAGAATTTGAAGGACTAACATAAGAAAGAAATAAATTCAAGACTGTTTAGATGTAGCTTGGCTAAAACATCAGGCAGGGAAAACATCCAGCATGTATTTTAAGGATGTGTTTTCATGGGAAATACTTAGAACTGAAATACAAAGACCTATGAAGTGTTGCGTAAATAGGGGAGATGAAATCCAGTGAAAATTTAAAAAAACTGATTTGACAGTAAACGCCGTGCTGTTGCTTCATTATGGTTTCCCAAGGTAAACAGCCAAACCTGTTTCACTGGAAACAGTAAAACACAAAACAAGCAAATGTACTGCGGAGGCTGTGCAGCAGTCAGAGCTGGTGCACCGAGGACATTCCCATCCTTGAATTACCCGTTTGCTGGCTGGTGTTTCACTATGATCCTTTTTCTCCCCCACTGGAACCACTAAACTCCCACCATACAGTGATCCCAAGCAATGGTCTACACTTCCAAAGACTTGCTTGGGAGAATGATGCTGCTACCAGTCTGTGCCATTCAGCACTGACATTTTTGTCAAGAGTCCTGCCTCTGGAAAGAGCCAGCAACCAGGGTTACATCCTGCTGTCACAAAAGAAATAGACCTAAAAAAATCATCCTATCTTGAAAGTCTGCAATAATTTCCCTAGCCTATTTTTATAATTGAATGGAAAAAATCTTCTTTAACATTTCACAGAGATTATTAGAGAACACTTAATTTATGCTACTAAGTACTGCCTTAAAATACCTTTACTGGAGTCTTCAAAATGACAAACACCTTGTCTTATCACTCATACCAAGAATAGGTTTCCACCACAGACCATAATAACAAAATGACAATTTGTGAGATTCTGAAAGAAGCTGACACTAGAAAAATCATCACATAATTGACTTTTTAATATCCCAAGATCACTGTCGCTTAATAAGACTGAGACTTTGAGAATGAAATTAAAGCATAAATCCCTGGAAGAGACTTTCATGAGCCTAACATGCAATTATTAGGTTAAAAATAAAATCAGCTTTAAGGTTCTAAATGTCTCTCTGTCAGTAGAAATGCAAGGAGAGAATGTAAGCACACACTTAGAAACAAAAGCAGCTCAGCACTGGAAATGTCTAACAAGTTGAAGTCTCTGATAATGTTCAAGACACAAAATTGTTCCACCCAGCACTGCAGTTTTACCAAAAGGACTCAAATTAGAAAATTTTGCTCCATGCTGGTATGAAAGGAGTAAAACATGTTTTTTAAGGTGCTTTGCAAAATCTTGGGCTTCTCAGACAGACTTAGAAAGAACTTTCCAGAGATATCACAGCAGACCTGAGACACCACAGCTGGCCCCAGAACAGTCAAAAAGTCTGTTGTGTTCCTTTCTTTGGCTTTCAGGTTCTCAATGCATGGAAAACACCACTATGAAAGGAAAAAAAAAAAAAGTGAGAATTCTCCCTTCCACCCACACACAGCCATAGAGGCAGGTTCCAAGGGTGGGAGCTCTGCCAGTCACCCTTTGCAAAGGTGACCTGCTGGCAGGGCTGCCACAGGCTTTAGGCAACTCCTTACTGCCACTGAGCCAGAAGTGTTTCGAAGACTTTCCCAGGGCTAATAGATAGTCCCCTTTGTGGAATGAAGTCTAGATGCTTAATGAATCATGACTCAGACCTGTGTTTCCAGATGCAGGGATTCTTTTCATAAGATATTTCAATTTCTGGGAAATAGCAGGGTGTTTTCTTTTGAACAGAAGACTATTTTGACTGATGCGGTCCAACCATCCTGTCTGATGCCTCATTTCTATAGGAAGGAGCTTAACACTGGTGATACTTATTTATTTATTTATTAGAAGTTACTCTAAAAATGTAAGACATTGTGTAACTGAAAACATGATCAGCTATTTACAATAAAAATGTAAGAAAGTTTCTGATGGTAAGTGCCCTAGAAGTCTATGTATCATGGCATAGGAAGAGGCTCTCACTGCAGCTGCTGTGGCTCCAGTGTGGCAATACAGAGCTCCTGCAGCTTCACCAGCTCATGTGCTTAGCAAAACCTGAGCAGAAGACACACAGTTGTTTGATGCCATGCTGTTGTGTTTGTCCTGGTCTGCCTGGCTAATTCAGAGTAACCTGGGCATTACAGCACTGACTGGTAGATCCAAAGCTGTGTATTTCAGCCAAAGCTATCCAGTCTGGAGAGGTAAAAAGCTATTTCTAGCCCAAACCTCTCTTCCTGTGATGGACCATGAACACCTGCTCAGCAAGTGAACTCCTGCAGAGTTCACTGATGTCTCCAGGCTTTGAATCACATTTACACAGCTGTCAAGCAGAAATTTGATCTCTGGATACTTGTCTGTTCAAACTACACAGATACCACGAGGTGAGATGCCATAGTTTCAATTACTTCTCTTAAATTGCACGTGTGTAAGAGAGGGAGCAAATAAAACAGACAGAAATGCTGTTATTCAGAAGGCACCCTGAGAACTGGGAAGCCAAAGAAAGATTAAATGTGACAGGGACTCCCCAGAGGGCTTTGCAGGAGTTAGGGAGAAGAGGACCTTTTTTTTTTTTAACCCCAACGCATCTAAAGCTCAGACTCTGAGGAAAAAAGGAATAGCATTTGTTTAATAAAAGATAATTTTATTTTTAATTCATCTGACAAGGGAACTGAGGAACTATCTAAAGCACAGTGGAACATTAAACAAATAATACTTCTTTGGACAACAAAGGGAAAATAAGACATGTCTAATGTGAGAGAGGAAATTGGTAGAGAATCTCAGATAACATTGTAGCCTTTTGTTGACTTTTAAAATAGTGACTACAATTGTAAAACAGGTCTATGTGCTATGAATAGATGCTATGAATAAAATTCAGGTACCCTGATAGTCAATTTTTCTTACCAATAAATATACATCCCAGAAAACATTAATCTGTGTGGCAGGTAGTATAAAGTCCATGTACTTTTTGCAGCTGATGGAATTACAATAGGGATTAATTATGGGATGAAGCCAAAGCCCAGCTGGACAAGAGGTGTGTTGGCAATCTGTGAACTGAGCCCCACAGCTGGACGGCTGCCTATACCATAGAATTCTCCCTCAGCTTGGAAAAGGGGATGTGGAGTAAATTTCACAGACTTTGGACTGTCCAGAATCAAATGGGAAGCAGATCCTGTTTAACACAAGAAACAATACTTAGTGACTTTTGGTGACATATTTACCTAATATTTACATGTCAGTGCCACATAAGACTGACTTCAGATGGCCTCAGCAATCTTTGGTTCAGCTGATAGTCTGAGTAATGTTGCTGCTTATTTGTTATTGTGCTCAAAGCCCTTCATTCTTGGAACAAACAACTGGGCAGTTTCATGTTGCACAGTTCCCAAATGGAAGGGCAAACACATCCATCTTTCTTAGCATGACTTGACTTTGACCTAAGTAACTATTTTATGTCCTATTACTAGTTACCTATTAATCCTAGTTACTGATTAATCTGAGCTGCAGTCTAAGAAATCACAGGTGTGACATAAGGATTAAAAAAGCATTATTTCAGCAAAAGACACTGACTGAAACTAACCCCCTGCTTTGGTTTAGCAGAGTCACCCCTGGAGAACTGCCCTTCTTATCTAAGCTTTACCAGGAGGCAAGTCAGAGCAGTGGCTGAGTGTTGCTTCGTCAAAATCCACACAAGTATTTCAAATAGAATTTCTAATAGTTGAAACATTATGGTAATGAAAAGACTTTTGAAAAGCTTTTCTTAAAAAAATATTTCTTCTTTTCCTAAGGTCATTCCTTTTTAATGATAGTTGTTAAAAATGTCCTCAGAATAAATCTGCATAGATCAGATGACTTCAGTGGATTCCTGACAACTGAAGTGAGTTGAATTTCTAGCCTTGTTATTTAGAGCATGAGAAGACCCATGTCAGTTCTGGTCTAGGCCGTTAGCCACTCTTCAGCAGTGACCAATAATGTATGCCTAGGGAAAAATATAAGACTAAGGCTTTGTGACTGAGACAGAGATTATATCTTCTAAGTGCTCAATAGATTTTTTTTCTTCTGCCAGTTTGGCTGCTGGCCTTTTTTACCTCAAACATGTTTTTGGCTCACAGCCATGAATTTGACTAGATGTTTAACTAAGTAGTTTACTAAACTAAGCATTTAACTAGCCATTGGAAAATGATCTCCTGATTGCTTTGAACCTGATACCTAATCAGTCCATTTGTTGTGACCTAGTTCTTCTATTTTGAGGAACAACGAACAATTTTCTCTATTAAATGCTTCATTTATGATTGCAGAGACCTGTGTCAGATCAGCTTCAGTTGTCTCTTTTCCAGCTCTAGGCTTGATTTGCTTTTTCCCTTGACAAGGGAGCTATTTGATATGTTTGCTCATTCTTCTCTCTCTTACTTGAGATCTGTCATTTCCTGTTTCAAGCCAACAACAGATCTAAGTAAATGCTATCCAGAGACCCCTTACTTTCTTTGAAGACTGCAGTGATTTTTTTAATAGTGCTGTGTAAAAATGGCATATGTGAAATACAATTAAATTTGTTGGAGACTTCCAACACAGAAGATTAAGTAAATATGATTTTACTGTCTATACTAAATCTGCTGATGAAGCAGCTAAGTTCTCATCAGCAGCAGTTACAGTAACTAGCTTGCCTGCTTTTCTAATGCTGGGGGTAATTCTGCCTTGCAGATGCTACTCGTTGATATCTGTTTTCATGACAGATGTTTAAGCTGATACTTCCTTATATGACAAAAGTGAAAATAGACCTAACATCAGTTACATTTGATAGAAACCCTCTAGCATCAATAGAACCAGTACAGACCCCTAGTCCTTTATCTTACTTCTCAGACAGTAGCTTGGCAGGCCTATATATGATAATGTAAGAATAATTGCTTATTGCATTTCTGCTGTAACATACAAGCATTGTGTAATTCAGCATTAATGTCTGACAACCCAGCTGTCATCTTTCCAAAAATACTTGCTGTCTAACTACTGTAGCTGTTACTGTTTCTACTTCAAACCAAAGGAAGAGATTCTGCTTCGGGGCATTTTGACAGGGTGTTATCTTTTGAAAAGACAGATGTTTGTGCTGGAACTGTCTGGTGATTTTAAGGCTTATGCACACGTTTCAATAAATAAGTGCTAAATTAGTTGCCAGGTCCTGAGTTAAGTTCAGACTAGGACATCTAGAGAAATACATCAGCAACACACAAAACTAAGAGCAGCATGTTCACAAAAAAAAAAGTTTCAAATCACCTTTTAAACAACATGGAAAGATGAGAAGCTCTGGCTTTAAGGCTTATGTATGTGAAAGGACACCGAGAATGTATGAAATAGATGGGGTTGCCATTCTCTCCCTTTCTCTGCTTCATTAACCATGAGAAGTACTTTAGAGGGAGGGCAAATAATTCCTCACCTTATAGAGGATTTTATTATTTGAACTGGTATGCCAGTCCTTATTGACCCAACTTTGATTTGTAAGCTGATGATGAAATTAATTTGGCCTTTGGTATAACCACAATTAACTTCTCTGGAAGGGAGGTGATATGATGCCTTGCAGTAAAAAACATCTCATTGCAAGGGGCAGTGCAGGGCCTTATGTGTTGTTTGAGGCTTCAATAGGTTTATGCAGGATGAAGTGGTTTGTCTGCCTCCATCTGGTCCTCTGCATAGGGTGGAATTTCACCTTGCAGGATAAATTATGAAAAATCTCTTGCATCAGAATGACTGACAATTATCTGATGTGGGAGTTTAATTCCTCATTCAGATTCCAGATAAGGAACCAAACAAAGAACTGGAGGATGACACTGATTGAACAATGCTTAATATTCTTTGTTTAGAAAGTCTGGTTAGCCCATCACTGCTCAATGAATATCTGTTGTGTCTGTGTCTACTTTAGATTCTGTCTTGTATTAATAAATGGACGTAGGATAAACTACTTCAGCTTTAAAACTACTTACAAGGGAATACCTTCTTTTCATCTGATAATTATTTATTGAATGGAAGGGTAAGGAAGGAGAAAAAGAAAAGCAAAATAGGGATGTCATATATTTTTTAATATTCTGAAAGTCAGTCTTCTGCTATTAAATTACCAGATCACCAATCTGAGGACTCTAATTCTGGGAAAGTTTCTCAGTGGGATCACTTTAAGTCATTCTGGGATTTCAGATAAGCAAACATAGGACAAGTAATTAATAAAATTAATATACGAAGTGGGGAAACAGTTTAATAAAAGTATAATGCCATTTATATAAATAATAAATACATGTATGTGTAATTCTGAATGCATATATATATATATACACACATCTTCTAAAGCCTCAAATTTGCAAGCTGTTCTGTAAAAAGATTTTACATCTACATAATCTGGTTCTTGGGACAAAAAAAAAAAGACCACTTTAAGTGAAATGGCTTTGCAATTTGGAACGTAACAGTAGTCCTCCTTATAGCAACTGGTCCATCCTGTTCAGTTAACCATGTGCTTAATTTTAAGTTTGGACAATATGAAAATAAAAGTAATGAAAAAAGCTTGTCTGAAAAAGATTGTCTGGTGCTGGAGCTCTGATACAGGCTGACTCTGTCTTGTTAGGAGCTGGAGAGCTGACTCTCTCTTGTTAGGAGAGTCAGTGGCAGCTGCTCATTGACTGCAGATACTGAAAGAAAATTTTGCTGGAACAATATTTATTTTCTTTGCCAAATAAGAATTTTCCATAGGAAAATTGCAATTCTCCTTCCCCTTCTGCCACTGTACCTCCTACCCCAGTTGGAAAACCTGAAACAAAGACTCCTAACCTGTGGGCTTGGAGTCTCCTGCAAATGCCACCTTCTCTGAACATGCCAAGAGCTACACATTTCTTATATAATGCTTTAGGGTTTTTTTATAATTGTTTGTGGCACATATCTGCAAGCAAGCAAAGCATCAGCAGCAGATAGTTAGCAGGGCAGCAGATAGCTATTAGTAGATGTAATTTTTACTTCCTCCTTTTCCTCTGACCAGCAGTATGAAAAGCTGCAAGTATTCCCCGAGGAAAAAATAAAAATAAAAAATAATAATAAAAAAAAGAGGTAAAAACTAAAGCATTTTAACATTAAAACACTTATGGTTTTGCTTCTGTCTTTAAAAAAAAAAAATTAAAATGCCCTGTATATTTTTTTCAGAGCTCATTCTGATTTAAGTAAAGGAATAAAATGAAATAAAATGTATCTATTTCATTTAGATTAGATGGGCACCTTTGAAGAAATTCTTACTAGTTTTCACACTTACTGCACATGGGTTGTCTTGCAAAACTTGCAAAGCTTGTGAAGCAGATTCCTTTTGTATGAGCCTGGCCTGGAGGATGCACACTGAGATCACAACGTGCACTCCCGAAGGGGTCTAAATAATCAGACTAAAGCTAATTCAGAGTAAGCCCCAGTCATGCAGGGTACAGAGCTCAGCACCAACTGCTTTGCTCTACAGATTCAATCCTATTGCAATACAGTTCATGGCAATTGAGACGTGGAGACGAGACAGGTCTGGCCTGTGCTGTCCCACGGGAAGGAATCACCTCCAGTGTTTGCAGAGGTCAAGCACCTCAGTGGAAACTCTGGAGGTACAGCTGCTGTACAAAGACAACCTTTAAAGAGTCCATTCATTTGTGTGTCTTGGACATTTGAACAACAGCAACATTTTATGAGAACAATGACTTTGGAATTTCTTTAGGGCAATCTAGTAAAGTATCTGTATGCTAAAGGGTTTGCTAACAGCTAGAGATACTTGAAAATGCACCCTCTTACTTTGGTTAAGAAAGAGTTGACCTGTAGAGATTTGAAATATCCCTGAAGAAGAGAAGTGCTTGCTGTGCACATATGTTCTAATTTCAAATAAACTGCAGCAGCTGATGAATAAGCTCCAGCAGAATAAACTCCAGCTCCACCCTTCCCTTTTTTTTTCCTAAGAATTTGGCTTTCATAGTAGGTATCTAATGGGACACTGAAGAAGGATGTGTATCCTGGGAATGACAAGTACCAGGGGGCTTGTCCCAAGCAGCAGCTATATGCAGGTTGTGCATATGCAGGGTATGCATATGCAGGGTCACTGTGAAAATGAGAAGCTCAGATAGAATCAAGCATAGTGAGCACATAGGCAACTCAGATTCCTTTGCTTGCCCTCCACTATAGCTCAGAGGATCCACAGACTTTCACTGATGGTGAGGGAATTTCATCTGAGCCAGGTGCTCTCAGAGGCACCCTCCATGATTCTTTTGCCAGCAGTGGCTGTGCGTTTGTGCTGCTCTCCACCACCTTCTCCAGGGAGCCCTACAGCTTCTTCAGGGAGGATGAGTGACAGTGCCCCAACAATAATTCTTAATTATTTTCCAACTTTGACAATTAATAACTAATAAGTCCTATCTAATCAAATGGGATTTCAAGTCCATGGTCTAAACTCAATTTACTGTACTTTCATAACGGTAATTTTTTCCATTTTCCGTTCCCTGAAGGCACTCTCTTGCTTGAATTCTGGGAGGTGAACATTAAGCTGACAGATGGTATCAGCAGAAGAATGATTATGAGTTTTAAAAAACCTTGATATTTTGGCTTAGTACACCATTTTTCATGCAAATACTGACATGGATATTAGCATCCAATTAAGAAAGAATAAAACTATGCCGTTCTGTTACAGTTTATGCTACAATCATTTAATGTTTCATTAAAAATACTAAGAAAGACTGCACTGAAAGGGATAAAACCCAATGATGTATACACTACTCGTGCTGCTTTGCTGTTCTGATACTATGTGGTAATGAAAATACACTATATATCTCTTTAAATTATTCTGTTAAACTGAGTTGCTGCTCCCATTTTGGGACAGGAATCCTTACCAAAAAAGATCAGTTTACATCCTGACACACTACCTGGTGTTAAGGTAGTGTTGGTAAGGCAGTTAAGTGTTAACTCTTCTGGAATTTCCCTGTATGTGTCTTCACAGAGTACTTCAAGTGGCTAAGGTTGAAAGGCTTGTGATGAACCTGGACTGATTTATTTCTATAACTTAGGTTATATCTAAATGTACACCACTTGTTGGCTGTGAGTCATATGTGCTAGCCAGTGATTTAAACAATAACAACTGATGATCTGCATTAAAATGTTTTTAAATGTCCTCTCTAATTCCAGTGCATAAGTGTAAGAAAAAAAGGAAATAAAGTCCACTTGAAAAAGTGATGGGTAGGTAGAAAGAAAATCAAAGCCAGTCAGACATTTACTTGTGGTTCTGGTGGTGACTGTTGATGACCTTCCTTGGTGGTATGCTTCTCTTCACTTTCATGAGATGTTTGTACTATCTGGGGGATTGCAGGGTGGGGGGACACAACAACTTTTAAGTTAAAGAATTAACACTTAAAAACTGAAAGTCTATTTTTTTTGGCCAAAGAAAGGAGACCCCTGTGACTTCTTGCTGCCCTTCCTTTCCAAAAAACGAGATTTCCTGTCCTATGTAGTATAGAGGCTCTTGTGATGCATAGCAGTGGCTAAAAAGAGATTGTGAGATATGCCAGGAAGTGCAACCTGGGCAGGGAATTCACAGGCAAGAACAAAGGCATTAATCACACTAACATAGATATGTAGATGACAGTATTGCAACATTTCTAAATTATTTTTGTTGTCAACATTTTCAGAAATGGCAAGATTGTATATATCAAGGTTTGGTTTTAGTTCTGCTTTATTTTTGAAGGGAAACTGCATTTTCTCAGCATTTCCACTGAAAATTACACTCTCTGGTATGAGAAGGAATGCTCTGATTTATTATAGTATCACTACTTTCACACAATTTTTTTAAAACAGCAAATAAATGGAAGGAAATTTATCTCACACTGATGTGAAGATGTGAAGTTATATATGAAATAACCTATGTTTATTGTAAGAATTTAAAAATCTTTCAGTTGATTTGAGTATTTCTGCCTGTAAACAGCATTACCTAGTCATCTTAAAATACAATTAATGCTTTGGAATGCCTCAAAAAAGTTTTCTGATCAAATATCTTGACAATTTTGAAGTATTTTCCAAAGTAGTTTTGAATCAAAAAAATTCAAGACACAATTTTTCATAAATGTCAGGTTTTTAATATACCACCTTTTGTTGTTTTAACCAAGAAAGGTGTAATTCAAAAGGTCTTGACCAACTACAGATATATTAATTCACCTCTTTTTCATAGACAGGAAAAAGATATAAATCTCCTCCTTCTCATCACATCTATTGTCAGTGAAAAAAACAATAAGGAAAATTATTAAAAACTCATGAAATGATATTTTAATGAGAAACTTTTAAAAGACTGGACATGGAGCCACATTATTTAGGAAATTAGTTCATTGTTACTGTCAAGGTTTAGAGGCTGGGCTGGCAACTAAACGAGTAACAGATGCTCTCTGTTAACCCCTCTCCATTTCCAAAAGGGGAAGAGAAAGGTAATAAGGGAGAGAGATTTATGGACTGGAAGAGAAAACTAAACCAGATTTAATAAAGATAAATAATAAAATGGATAAAGGAGAGACACTTATGGAAAGCTGAAACAACTATAATGAAAATAGTAATAATAAAATGAAATATATATAAATATATATAAAACCAGTATCGAACCAAGCACCTCAGTGACAATCACTCACCACTGATGTTGTGGAGTAGGCATTGGGGAAGTCCCA
>JANIJG010024709.1:11113-25328 GCA_024611175.1 Megaceryle torquata
TCTCTTTTCTTCTTTTTTTTTTTTTTTTTTTTTGTGCACCTAACTTGTGGATGTTTTTGTGGAGGGAGCATTGCTAGAGTGGAGCTAAATTGTCAGAGCTGAGACAGGTCCCACATTTCTATCACAGAAGTTCTCCCAGCTGCAAGTATTCCCGGTCCCTCTCTGCCTCTGTGCAGTGGGGAGAGCACTTACTATGTTATAGAGCCTCCGTGAATGTTGTTCGTGAGTCAGAGGTTCCTCAGACATGTGGCATGGCTGTGCCATTGCACTCTCTGTTGCAGTCCTGACCTCCTATGGTTTTTGGCATTTGTTTCCTCTTCAGGACTTTTTCCAGCTGTACTTGTTTACTGACCTAAAATTTTCCCTTGTTTGCAAAGTAATGAGAACCAAGATAATATAAAGAAAACATGTTTTCATTAGCATTTAAGTGTCTTCCAGTGATAGCTTTGCTTGATATCTCAGGCTTGGTTCAAAGTCAGACATTTTTGGGATCATTGGCAGCAGAGGCTTGAGCCAAGATCCACAACAAAGCACTCCCAAGTTTTATTTAGGTGCCTGATTTCCCAGAGATTACAGAAGAGGTCCCTGCATACCTTTGTGGAGCTTGGCCTTAAAGCCTAAACAAAGGGGTGGCAGGAAAGCCTCTCCTGCTCTAATCTAGTGAGAAACCATCTGAATGCAGCAGAAATCCTCCTTTGCCCTCCAAATCCTATAATGGTTAGAGGAAAGCCCTGTGGCATTTCCCACATCCCTTAGCTGGTGTAGGGATCTGCCAGCTAATGTCTGCGTGGATGAAGGTGGACATGGTAGAGCAAAGAGATATTTTGGTTCATGGCTTATCAACAGAGCCAAGGATTTCTGTATCAGCAAGGTTCATTTCTGAGCGAGGTGTGTTGCTTTGTTTTACAGTGGCTACATGAGCCTGAAGGATTGCATAAGCTTAAAGTGAATTTCAGTCAATCCTCATTGAGTAAAAATAAGTCACAACCCAAATTTCCCCTTTCGTCCTGGTTCCCACAGAGCCTTGCCCTCTCCCTCCCTTTTCCTGGAGTTAGCTGGATTTGTGTGTGTGTGCTGGTAGCAGGTGAAACCAGCGCTTTCAGACTCTTGCCACAACCTCTTTCTCCCTCTGTAAAAGTCACCAACTAATAATCGGTGCTTTGGCCGTTCAAATGCTTTGTAATTACATTGTAGGACTGCTGTGTGGGAAGCTATGCACAGACTATGCATCTCTGAAGATGTAAGAGTGTAAGAGTGAAGGATAAAAGGGAAAAGCAAGACTTTTAATAGAAACATTAGTCATAGTTAAATTGCAGTGCCATATCGCTGCGCTGCCAGCTTCTTTGTGTCTCTAAAAATACCCTCTAGTGGCTTGGTTATTCGTACAGTGTGCTGGTAGGGAAAGGAGAGTTGAGTTCTGGAAAAAACTCTGTCCGTCTTCATCAGAGCCCTTCTGTCCCAGGGTGCTGCATGGAAAGGAAGAGCTGCTGCTCTCCAGTGGGAGGGTGTCAGTGCACAACATTTACTGGTGCCCATCTCACAGTCCTCCAGATCTGAGCTTGTACTGGGACCATGGTGGCACATGTTGTCTTATGGAATTCTCTTGTAGCTAACGCAAAGCAAGGAGGCCTCATGCGATGCTGAGGGGTGCCCCTTGCTGCAAAGGGCAGCTGGTTAGTCTCTGCCTTAACACGGACTGTTTCTACCCAGAATACGATGCAGCACCTAAAGCAAAGCACGCTGGCAGCCTGCAGTCAGAAAGCAATTAGGAGAAAGCTTCTAGCTCTGGTAGTAGTGAATCACTGGGACAGTCTGTCTAGGGGAGTTCTGTGATCACCCTCACCAGCAGTTATTTTTAGCCCCGTGTGTCTGTGATGCTGAATGTCTTGGACCAGACGAAGCCAGCTGATTTCTTCAGTGCCTTTCACCCACAGTCTGACAGATCATAAGACTACCCTGGGCTTTTTAACAGTCTGTTTCTGAAATGGCACCAGAAAGTCCTGTGATGCACCTTTGTGATCAAAGGGCTTTGATGTGTATTTTTTTAATTTCTGCTTTTTTAAATTTTTGATCCAGCAATTTACAGTCTTGAGCTCCTGGCTATTTTAGTTACAGATGGCTTGTGGTTTGCTTCTCATGACAGGATGAGCACAGCCCTGCAAGCCTTCCTATCTCAGCTCATGAACCATCATTCCCATTAGGAAGGACTAAGTAGATTTGGTGAGCCAGCTGGGCCTGCTGCCACAGGGTGGTCATGTACCTGCTCACCCTTGTCCTGGAGCCGCCATCCCCCATCACTATTCTGTAGCCCCTGTACAGCACCAACGCAGACACTGCACTAAAGAATGTGGGCAGCTCAAATGCAGGTTGTAATCTGTAAAAAAAGTAATGATTTTACACGTTAATTTATTTATTTTCTTTTTTTTTCCCCCACATGTAGCTTTTCCCAGCTCCACTCCAGACTCTTTCTAGGAAGATTGTACAGTCCAGGACCAATAGTACCTTAGTGGGAGTCTTTGCCATTATCCTGGTTTTTCTATCTGCCTTTGTCAACATGGTATGTGCATTATTTCCTTTTGACCCACTTGGTTCTGCATGGTTTCCGTACGGGTGCTCTGAAGTACCATAATCTTTACAACCACTGCCCTTAATGTCATCCTGCCCGATGCTTACAGTAGCTCAGGTCAGTTCCCTTTTGCTTTTCAAGCATAGAAGAGAAATAGGAGCCCAGCACCTGCAATCCTATGGCCCATTATATCCCTGGCACTGATTTGTGCTCATGTTCTTTTCTGATTCTTCAAATGCTTCTGCTCCAAGTACATAAGCCAAGCCTGAAGATTACCCCTGCATAAGGGCCAACACAAGGCTGATGCATCCTTTATCTCCCACAAAACTGAGTGACACTTTAAGTGTTGTGTAGGCTTCATGCAGACATTGGGCACGGTGCTGCATCCTTCTCCATGTGCAGTAATCACCCAACGGAGACTAGAAAGACTTTGCTCTGAGTTGCTCTTTTGGAACTGGCGTGGTCTGGCTTTGCATTCAAACGCCACTGCTGATCTCAGACTCAGAGAGAGATGGGCTGTTCTCTAGGACCCTGCAGCTGCTGGTTTCTCACTTCTACAAATGGCTTGAAGGCTGAATGTGTTTTTAGAGAAACCACTTGAATATTCTCTACCCTGCATACATCTATTTCATTTTTTAAGAAAGGAGTGGGGAGAAGGAGAGATGGGCCTGGGTTTAAAATGCTGAGCTTGAAGGTAGCTACAAAGACAAAGGCCCTCTGCTTCTCTCAGTTATGGCCTCATCTGGGGCAGTGCTGGCTTGCACACTGGCATGGAGAGGCTTAAACACCTAAAAATCAGACCTCTACTTGCTCTTGCCTTAGCTTTCCTATACACGTGGAGGAGATTTAGAAACAGTTTTATGCTCTGTTGAGGTACTTGAATGGGAGGCACTTAGCTCAGCAGCTTCAACACCCCTCTGCCTTCCCCCAGAGTCACCTGCAAAGAGCTGGTGTGGGTTGCTTAGCACCACACAGGAATGAGAGCTTTGTTTTTCTATGTAAATGTGTGATTATTTGCATTCCTGTATGGCTTAGTGTAAAAATTAGCAAAAGGGACAATCAAAGGAGCACATGGAGGAGGTCAGAATGCATCTCTGCTGCTTCCTCAGCATAGCAGAACACATCAGACTTTGAACATTGCTGCTAAATCTTCCCTACAGAAGGACCTGCAGCAGAAGCTTTAAAGATAGCAGGGGAAAGTTGTCAGCTCAGCAATTCCAATCAGCAGAAAAAGAGCAACACCAGGACCTTATCAAAGACAGTGGGATATATTTTTATGTGTCATATCTACAGCCCTTCTGCCTGTAAATCTTCAGACATAAAGTTGTACATGAAGTTGAGCACAAAATTAGCTTTCCAGAGTGCGCAATCTGGATTTTGTTAATTAATATTTTGGGGGAAAAATACGTAGCTATTGCACGTGCAGTAAAGTTGGTGATTTCATTTTGCATATTTTGCACATTACTACAGACATTTCCAAGGGGCTTTTTCTATTTTTTTTTCTTCTCCTTGTCTGTGCTTCTGAGTTTAATACTATCTTTCTCTTCAGTTCATGTGCAGCACTGTGGATCTTGCCAGCTGCATGGCTGCAGAATACAACATCACTCCTGACCGGGTGGACATATGCCTTATCAGCAACCTGACTTCCAACTACAGCCTGGGCACCTTGCAAGGATTCTGTGACAGTCCTTTGCCCAATTGCAACTTTCCAGAGGTATTGCTTGAAAAAAATGGGTTGCAGAGCTTGATCTGAGAGGGGACTATAAAACCTCTGTGATAAATCTCAGTGACTCAGAGGAAAGGAAGGTTGCTCCTGACTGATAGTGTAGGACTGACCCAGGCTACTGCACACAGACTTAAGCATCTGAAGTTATTGTCACAAGTCCACATCAATGTTTTTTCTCAGGGGTGAATAATCATTAGGCTTTTATAATTTTTGGGTCCTTCCTGTAGCAGGAGAAATGGCCTTTCTCCATGAAGTCCTTAATGCCATGCAGAACTGCAGGTAATTTCAAAGGAGTTCATGGGTGCTCAGTGTTACTTGAAAAATCATAGATTTAACCTTTCCCTCCAATTTTTAATGTGAGAAACTTTGCTTATATATTCTTTCACTAGGTATGGTAAGTTCTGGCCTCAGGAATGTTAGCAGCCCTGATAGCAGCCTGCTTAATTTTGCAAATGCCTCCTCAGAACAACCTGCTAAAAAAAAGAAAAATGCTTCTAACGGAAAAAAAAAACCCAAACAAATATGTTTTAGACACTGGTAGAATACTTTGACAAAAAAAGATCAACTTTTTGAATAGCTATTCAAGATCTTTCTCTTGAGTTTTTAGGTCTCGGCCACTATGTGTATTGTCTACTGGAAGCTGAAAAAGACAAAGTCTGTCTAGGATGGGAGCAGAATTTATGTCAAGGCCATCTGAGTTTATGGGGATGTGACAGATTTATGGCTATCTGTTATCACCCAGATGTCCAAGGTGCTACTGAAAGCCCTGGTATCCCACTGTACCTATTTCCATTTAATCTAACTGAATGTGTTCCCGATCTGATTCAGTGAGATTTTTTGAGACCATCGTTACTGTGACTTTCAACCCTGCAAAGGCTCTTAGTTATAATCACAGAAAGACCCAGGAGCAAAATGTGGCACAGTGGAGCACTAGAAACAGTCTGTGCCCATCTTAAGGTTGTTAGGAGTGCTGGTTCGGGGCAGAGAGGGATTTTAAGTAATGAGGAGCAACCATTTTTCATGCTGAGAATGCTGTGGCAGCCTTGGGCCAAGTCACGCCGGTCAGTGGGCTAGGAACTGAGGAGCCTCTCCCCTGCGCTCTGCAGGGCAGATGTTGATCTGGTACAGATGTTGCCTGTTGCTCCCAGTGTGCTTTCAGGAGATGGGGGGATCCTACGCCTCAGGCACAGGGAACATTCACCTATATTCTAGAAACTGAAGAGTCAAGTTACAAGCTGTACAAGTTATTTTTTCTAATATATCAGCAATGAACTATTAACAAATGAGCTCAGAACATAAGTGTATTTCTACTTCAAGTAGAGCTTGCTTTTAACAGAGAGGATGGATTTCCTCAGGCATCTAATACAGGGGTTTTTGCCAGAAATAGACCTGTCTGGACAGAGTGGATGCTTAAGTCTTCACAGATTTGGTAACAGGAAGGTGAAGAGCTGGATAACATGCCTCTGGTTTACATCCCTGCTAGTTTTCCTGAAAGCCATAAATGGCACCTGCAGTCTGCAGTTGTATTTGAAAGCACTGGCATGATAAACATTCAGCTCTCAGGTTGGCAGAAGTTGCTGCCCCACCACTCAGGTGTATCAGAGAGCTCCACCACCACCCATTTGCACACTTCTGCAGCTGCTGGCAGAAAAAAGTGCTCAAGGTGTTGGGCATTGGTAGACATGTGTCCAGCCTGTATCTTGCTGCTGGATTCAGTGTGCCCTGTCAACAGGGGCAATACTTTCCCATTGGCCTCAATGTGTCCTGGTGGTGTGAATCACTAATTGTGCCTGTGTGTTGTGCAGATGTGTTAATTTGAGTCCAGAATTTTAGCCTAAAGCATAAAGTATTCCAGGATAACCAGATGATGCTTTCTGCTCATTCAGTAACTGTGTCCAGGGCAAACCTACATCATAACCTTGGGTATACAGCTGCGAGCCCTTTGCCTCTTGCGTGTAAAGCAAATAATGCCCAGTGAAGAATGCAAGAGTTTTCCTCCCCATCGATTTAGTTTTAACACTTAAATCTCCTGTAATGTGGCATAATCCCACAGGCAGCCCCAGGTTTACATGTTTGGTCAGCTCAACTACATAGCTCCCAATCCCTTTTTATCCCTCTGTTTAGCTTCCTTTGTTTTCAGTTTTGTTTTATCCAGCTGACATTCATCTCTCTCTTGTTTTTTTTTCCCCTTTTGTCTTTATACAGTACTTTACCTACAGTGTCTTATTGAGTCTCCTGGCCTGCTCTGTGTTCCTTCAGATCAGCTGTATTGGAAAACTGATCCTTATGTTAATCATTGAATTTATATATGTTCTCATTGTGGAAGTGCCAGGGGTCAACCTTTTTGACAATGCAGATCTCCTGGTTACAGCTAACACCTAGTAAGTGCCTTTCACTTCTGAAATCTTCACCTGATTTCTTTCACCCAGTGATTTCAGTGTGGCATTAGGTGGACGCAAGTGCTGAGACTGCGGTGCAAGCAAGGGAAGTGCATGATACCAGAGAAGGCATGGCTGTAAGCTAAAGGCTTTGTCAGTGCTGCTCACCACCTCTGCAGAGTAGGAGAACACAGTTCTCTTTAAAATCTTTTTAATGTGGAATTTGACTAATGAACTGTCTATTACTAACAAAATATAGCTGGAATCAGAGTGGATCTGTATTTCTTTTTCAAGAACTGGGGACCCGTAGTTAGTCATTCTCACTTCTTCTGGTATTACACTCCCAATATAGAAATGTCATTTCTCAAAAAAGAAAAAAAAAGCCTCCAACAGACTTGAGCTGCCTCAGGGATGTGATAATGAACCACTATGATGTTCAGACATCTGGTATATCAAACCCAGTCTGGGGTGGTGGAATGGTGATGTTTGACGTTTGGCTAGTCATCTCCTGACCGTTGCTGTTGGACATATGTCTGCATTTGAAAAGCCAGTATCACAGCTGGTCTCAGCACAATTCCCAGAGGAAAGGCCTGGGCTAAGGGATATTGGACAGCTCCCTTTTACCTACTAAAGGTAGTTTGTCATCACCAGGTCACACATGGTGGCAACCTCCTTCCACTGACATGGTTACCCTTCTCCTGAAGGTCACACCAGGGAGGGAAATTTGGCACGTCTGCAAACCCACTCTCCTCCACAAGTTTCAGGTCTCACTGGGAGTTGTGTGAACTAGTTGTTTTGATGACTTCCCCTTGTAGGCAACAATTCTACTTGAATGTGAGTCAATAAAAGCATGGTGTTGTCTAAAGGTGAATATGATACTAGGATGTATAATAAGGACAGTTGCCTGTTCGACATGAGAAGACCATCACTATACTCAGGAATGGAAGGTCTAACCTGGAATATGTTCTCCAGTTTGGGGCAAGAAGGCACTTCACAGTAATGGGGAGTCCAGAGCAGCAAAGAACAAACAGAAATCTAGAAAGCACCAGTTTAGGTGAAGCACTTGTCATGAATGATAGTTGTGGTTGCTTCTGTCTTGAACAGGAGGGTAGGTGAAACGATTCCCATGATCCTTTCCAGTGCTATCATTTATGGTATGAAATAGCTTGTGTAGCTGCTCAAATTTCTTGATGGTTGTTAACCCCTTCAACCTGGATACACCTGGTTACTTCTGTCCTTCATATAAATTTCTCATAATTTTAGCATTCCTGAGTGCCCAGCAATACCTAATGGAGGTATGGCCTTTACTGCCATTTGGAGTAATCAAATTATTTTGTTAACTCAAGCGAATGAAATTATGCAGGAAGCCCCATGGAGCTTTCTGTGGCGTTATGGGGAGAATAAGGTTTCCTTCCTTTTTTTTTGCATGTTACGTATTCCAACAGCAGAAGCTATTTAGCATTTTCTAACACAATTAGAAAAATAAAAGCATTTTATATCCCAAATATCATTTTATTCTTGTAAGTCAAGCACTAAGCAAAATTACAGCATTTATAATTTACGTCACTTCGCAATCAAAATGCCAGTAATGAAGTGGAGAGGGTTAGTGTGTTTTCCCAGAAATAGCTCTCTGTGATGCTATGTGATCTCCCACTGAATGGTATCTGTTTTGTCCGGAGAGCTCCATGGACAGCTATTTCTTGTCCCAGTGTCTGGCAACCCATTTGAGTGTTGTGAGAAATGGGAGCTCATCACGTAGCGTGTAGTTCAGAGAGGTACCTTATTGTCCAGCTGATATTAAAAAAACCACAACTAACATGACCTCATACTATTTTAATTGGGTGCCTGTTGTAGCTCCATAATTAGTGTCTGCTCTGCAGCCATTATGGTACTAATTAGAAGTGATGCAGATGTCACTTCACACTTCTGTGTACAAACCAACCCAGCATGCAGGCAACTAAAAGGCTGATTATAGCACGTTGGAAGTTGCTGGACTTGGCTGCAGTGACACACCAGCGTGGTGACACATGGAGTGTAACTGGATGCACAAGAGCTACTATCATATTACCTTTTCCCTATGAAGAAGATAAAACTAATGCATTGGTCTTAAAGATGTGATGGACCAATGTGATCTTTGAAGTTGAGTTGCTGTATAGTAGAGCACAAAGAGCTTTGCTCAGTGATTTGTTCATGAAGCCCATCATTTCTGTTCGAGCTGTGGTTTGTGATTTAGAGCTCTGTCTATTCTTGGCATTATGGCTTTGAGAAGGGAGATGCTCCTGTCCTATGGGAGCTGTCTCCAAAATCAACCAACTTTCCTGCTAAAAATGTGCACTTAATTTGAGCAGGAGTGTATTTAGCAAGCTTCTCTTTGTATTACCTTTCAGTAATTAAAAAAGCTATCTGCTACTGGAAATGTCTGTCCCATGGGGGAGCAACCTACCAATGTCACACCACTACTGCGTGCACTGGGCATTTTCACGGATCCAGGGTGCTATTATAAATTCTGGGTTTGGTCCCTTTCATAGTGTCTGATGAAGATTTTAGAGCAAGCCTAACACCCACAGTGAGATGTAGCCCCAGTACAGATGGTCAGATCTGCCATGCTTCCACCATAGGGCAGACTGGTAACAGGGTGCAGTCAGTCATCTTCAGCCAGGTAGTGATTTAGGGGAGTGGGAAATCGTGCTGCATGTGGGAAGTGTCTTTAACTGAATCCAACCTGTAGTGTAGGAATCGTTGTCCCCAGGGTTCCCAAACTAGTTTCACATCCAAGCACACAAGCTCAGTGCTGGAGCTGGTCTAGGGGCCATGCAACAGATCGTGTACAAGACAACGGTGGGTTGCAAAATCCCCGTCAAAAGAAGTTCCATGCTCAGAGCTGCAGAAAATGTCTTGGAGCAAACAAGGTTAGAGAGTTACTATGCTTTTATTTTCTAGTCTTATGCCCAGTTAGGCTTCCTTGGCTATTTTGATTTTGATGATTTGTATCTCTGATTCTGTAGCAAGAAATTCCCCCCCAACTCAGAAAAATGTGGCCTGAAGCTCAAGACAGCTGTGAGATTCTCAGGCAAAAGATGTATCCCATCAGTAGCATGCAAAGCTGTAATTGCATCAATGGCACTGAAGTCATTTTACCGCTGATCTCTAGCTTTTCATTTAAAGTTTTTTAGAAGATTCATGTACATGGTTCTCAGCCTAATGCTAATTAGCCTAACCTAATAGTCCACCCACACTTGAGAAGAAACCCATCAGCATTAAGCAATCACTCACTCAAGAACTCAGCTACTACCTACCAGAAAGCTCCTTTCCATCCTTTCACTGTAAACCCTCAATCTTCTCCAGCAGTTCTGCTTCATATGAGTACTTTGCAGTACTGTGGGTACTAAAAGCAATCTGCACGGGGGGTTCCTTAGTGCACTCATGTGTGGTACCCATCGCCAGGCACAACACTGGTAACAAGCAAGGAATGAAAAGGAAATTAAAGGAATTAAACACATCTCTGTGCTACAATAACTGAGGAAGAAAGAAGCTATTCCTTGCAAGTTGTTAGTCCTAAGCTTCCCTTTTTAGACCAGATTTTCCAGCCCGATCTAACAAAGTAGTGACCGATGCACCAGCACTTCCTAAGCATCTTTCACACTGACATTGAAACCCCAAATGATTTGCTGCCTCTTAAGGCTTCTTAGATCTTTTAACCACATGAACCATGTTGCACCATCACTCTGCATTTTTGCATGTGTCTCGGAAGATCTTTCTTCCTTCTCTCCCCGATCTTTGTGTAGTTTTCTTATTTAAAAGAGCTATAGCCCCCCACAGTGTTAGAGGAGCCACATTGCAGAGATGCTGTTGAATGATGTGCAGAAGGCCATGTGCTGGAGGGAGCCAAAAGCTCTACTGACCTTGTGTTTGTGGTTTTTTTTCAGCGTGTCTGCAAATGCAACGTTATCATGGTGAGTCACTTTGGCATGAAATTTTTTTATTGGTTTTTGTTGGTAGGCGTTTTCTCAAGGTGTAATATCAGCATGTTAACTCACTGGTGGTGTCTGGTATTTGACTATTCATCACTGTGAGCTGGTGCAAGACACTGCCAGTGCCCTAAGTCGACTGAGCATTTTCCTTTTGTATCTATAGCTACTCTCAAGCATCTTCTTTCCTGCGGGACTTATGTCAGCTTGCTTTATAGAGCATCTCATAGAGCTTACTTGTAATTATGTCAAAGGTTTTATCAAAATAATATATTTCATACTGCATAACTCTGTAGTTCAGATTTAATAGTTTATATTTGCTTCCTTGTCAGAAGGGATGGGAATGTGTCTTAGTGCCCTCTTCAGCTTATAGAATACTTACAAAACAAAGGCCATTAAGAAGTGACTAAGTAGAGAGGCAGTAAGTGTAGAGCAGTTCCAGACTTAGAAAGCTGGGGAAGCCACTGTGGGAGACACAGTGCATAAATACAGGCTGAAGAGCTGGCAGCATTTCAGTTTTGCTGAGAATGTATGGCCATTCTCAAAAAAAAAAAAGAAAAAAGGCATTTTTATTGATGTTAACTCTTCCAAAAACGTTACATTAAATTTTCTCTTTGAAAGGCCTACTTTCGAAACCAGCATCTATGAGCCAAAGTCCTCAGCTTTTTATGGGTGGTGTTTGTCCCTTTAACAAGAGGTGCTTTGAGAGGAAAAAAGCCTTTTGTTGGTTAGCCTTAAAGGGAGACCTGCGGAGCGTGGCTAAGCTGCTCCTCCACACGGAGACTAATGGTGAAATTCTGCTTTTCTTGTTGGCTGCAGCTCTCCCGCAATGACACGCGTCGCGCTGAAGATTGTGACCCCTGTCATCATCACTGTTTTTGTCCTGGCACTGTACTTGCATGCCCAGCAAGTGGAATCCACTGCAAGGCTTGATTTTCTCTGGAAACTCCAGGTTAGTGGTGTTTGCTGGGTTGGAGGAATACACATAGTCATTGGTGTTAATATAAAACTACTCAGCTATTCACTATCAAGTTAAGGAGCATTATAAAGTGCCTTTGAATTTAATCTGGATATGGCATGTAACTGGGCATGCTAGTAATGCTCTGCTCTTCTTTGGTACTTTACATACTCATCCTGGTTATTTACTTCAACTCTTGTTTCCTTGTAAATGCACTTTGGATGGTGCACAGTAAAGGGTTATAGATCTGAAGATCAAGGTTAATGAATTTGACAACTAAGCCTGTCACTCTTTCAGGAACCTGTAGTATAACAAGATTTATAAGAAGCTCATATTCACTGCTGAATTGTTTCCCAGAGCTCAGTGAGCTTTAGTTTCCTCTGTTTGGGGATGCAAGTCACATTTGCATTTTCACTCACTTTCTTGTTAAGCAGTGGGAACTGGCTGCATACCCAGCTTTCATTAGCCCCTAGGATAACCAGCACACTACAGATAGTGGGACACTGTGCTCCCATCCCTGGGTTCAGTGTTAGTATTTTCACTGCTTGTGCCCATGAGTGATGTTGGGGCATTGTACATGATGCCCAAGCAAGCGGGACAGGTCTCAGCTCTGCCCAGGACTCCACAGACTGCAGGTTTTATAGAGATTTTTTTTTACCCTTTGGATTGGCAGGACATCATTCTAAAAATAGGTCTCGGTGGTTTGAGTAGGAGCCACTGAGGAAGCACTAATTAACTGCAACTCCTTCAGAAGTAGATACCTATTTCTTCTGTTTCTGTTCCCCCCGCAAGTTCATTCTCAGCTGTTTTTCCCTCTCCAGAGTAGTTACCAAATGAGTAAACAAATCACTGTCTCTCTCCCTCCTAAACTAGGCCACTGAAGAGAAAGAAGAAATGGAGGAGCTGCAGGCCTATAACAGACGCCTCCTCCACAACATTTTACCGAAGGATGTGGCAGCCCATTTCTTGGCTCAGGAGCGGCGAAATGATGAACTGTACTACCAGTCCTGTGAGTGTGTGGCTGTCATGTTCGCCTCCATAAGCAACTTCTCAGAGTTTTACGTGGAGCTGGAGGCCAACAACGAGGGGGTGGAGTGTCTGAGACTGCTCAACGAGATCATTGCTGATTTTGATGAAGTAAGTCACAGAAAGTCTGGGTCGACAGAGTGAACCAAAATAATGAGTTTAGTTGGGTTTTGCTGAGCTCCTGAAAGAAGGTGGCTTACTGAATCCTTATGCCATGGTTCAGTTCTCCTCACTCTAAGAAGTCTTTTTTTTTTTTTTCTCTCCCCACATTAAGATGCCTTTACTCCCCTGTTGCATCTCCAGTTATTTAATACCCCTTCTTTCTACGTTTTGAGTAGTGGAGGCTCTCTCCAGTACTTTGTTGTACTTGTACCAAGGGAGAACAGGTGGCAAGGACATTACCAGCATGTATGTGTTTGTTCACTTCTTTTGCTCTTGTGAAACAGATAATAAGCGAAGATCAGTTTCGTCAGTTGGAGAAGATCAAGACCATCGGCAGTACGTATATGGCTGCGTCAGGCCTCAACGACTCCACTTACGACAAGGAAGGGAAAACACATATCAAAGCTCTGGCTGATTTTGCCATGAGGTTAATGGACCAAATGAAATACATTAATGAACATTCATTCAACAACTTCCAGATGAAGATAGGTAATGTCACTGTGGATATAGAATTAAGTATCGATAGTGGTTATTCTGAGCTGGGGATTTTATGGAGCGTAAAAGCCATAGATGTTACCTTAGCTATACAGTGTTGTTAATTGTCTTGTGTCTTGTGACCACTTTTGCCTCTCTGAACCATTGGAGCAGTTTTGTTAGGGTAGCAGCATTGCAGCCGAAGCTTCCTGGAGAATTTGGAGCAGTTGTGTAACCAACCTTGGCACAAAGAAGCTCTTACCACAGCATGAGAGATTCTCTGATGGTGGCAGAGCCTCATTTTGCCTGTGACGTGCTCCCTGCCCACACCCCCTGTGGTCCCTGGCTCTGCCATTCTTGGACATCAAATTGACTTTCAAGTAGGGAATAAAAAGAGACAGAAAAGGAAGAGGACTAAAAATTCATAGAATCATAGAAATGTCTGGGTTGGAAGGGACCACTAGAGGTCATCTTGTCCAACCCCCCTGCTGACAGCAGGGACATCCTCAACTAGAGTAGGTTGCTCAAAGCCTCATCAAGTCTCACCTTGAATGTCTCCAGAGATGGGGCCTCAACCACCTCCCTGGGCAACCTGTTCCAGTGTTCCACCACTCTCATGGTAAAGAACTTCCTCCTTACATCCAAACTAAATCCACTCTTTTCTAATTTAAAACCAGTGCCCCTCATCCTTTCACTCCAGGCCTTTGTAAACAGGCCCTCTCCAGTCTTTTATAAGCTCACTTCAGGTACTGGAATGTGGCTATTAGGTCTCCCCAGAGCTTTCTCTTCTCCAGGCTGAACAGTCCCAGCTCCCTCAGCCTGTCCTCATAGGAGAGGTGCTCCAGCCCCCTGATCATCCTTGTGGCCTCCTCTGGGCCTGCTCCATCAGGTCCGTGTCCTTCCTGTGCTGAGGGCTCCAGAGCTGGATGCAGTATTCCAGGTGAGGTCTGACCAGAG
>JANIJG010024709.1:25428-47166 GCA_024611175.1 Megaceryle torquata
CCAGGTGCAGGACCCTGCACTTGCTCTTGTTGAACCTCATGAGGTTCACCTGGGCCCACCTCTCCAGCTTGTCTAGGAGGATGTGAGGATGAAGTGTGGTATTTGTTCTGGGCGGCCACTGGGCTGCTGCCTCACAGGCGCTTGGCATTGCAGCAGCTGTGCCCTGACTTCCAAGTGAGCGGTTTGCCTGGCAGACGGATGGCAAATAAACCTTATCCTGTTATCTGGTACGAGAAAGTAGCCCTGGATTGAGCAGCTCCAGCCCGTGCTGCCAGTCAGACAAGTATAATGTATCAAAGCAGCTAACTTTTCTTTAAAAGTTTCTTTCCCTGCAGTTTGGCTGTAGTTTCACGTGGCAGGGTAAAGCACAGATAAAACCAATGAACCTCAGAATGTTTTTTTTATTGTCTGAAAAGTAACTTGCCTCTAGCTTCATGTGGTTCACACATGATGGATCTGAGCACTGTGGGATTTCTCATCTCCTTCCAGGCCTCAATATTGGTCCTGTCGTAGCTGGGGTGATAGGAGCACGCAAACCCCAGTATGACATATGGGGCAACACGGTGAATGTAGCCAGCCGAATGGACAGTACAGGTGTGCCCGACAGGATTCAGGTAAGGAATTAACTGGAAAACTTACATTGGCAGTCCTGTGTCACTCGGGGGGGTTGAAATAATTAGCATTGGAATTTTGGGTTCAGTTTATTCCTTTATGCCATAGATTTATTTACACAATACTGAAAAGAAAAGCCAGCTGGGGCATGTAATACCAAGTTTTGCCTTTTAAGCTCCACCAACTTCGCAACCTTCAGTCAAAACCTTGCAGCTTAGCTCTAGGTAGGAAGTGTTGAGCTGAATTTCCTTCCCTGAGCACCTCATTGGTGCTATAAGCACAGTCCTGCTGTGACATTTAGGCACTCGTGCCCCCCCCAGCTTTGCTGTTCAGCTGCGTGCAACTGTATGTTGTTTTATTTCCCAAAAGCTTGATGCAGTTGAGCATTTCTGTAATTCACATCTCTGTTCACAATGCCAGTTGTTGTGAGGCCAGCAAGGAGCCAGGCAGCAGCAGGATGAGGATGTATAACTAGAGAGAGAGGCTGGTATAAGGGGTTAATGGAAACTATCTTGTAATCAGCCATCTCCTTGGCTGGCAGATAGTGACCTTTCCAGTGATTCAATTCCACTGTCCTGCTTTTGCTGAGCCCAGTGTCCACAATAACAGATGGTCGTTCCTTGGGAAAATACTGAAGGGATATAAAAATAGCTAAGAGTAACTGATGTAAAACCAAAGAAGGGTATCCATGCTGTTTCTTTCCAATTAAGCTTCAGTTAACTGGATCAATATTTATCCAACACCCTTTAATCTTCCCTACGAGATGGTCTATGAACAATTTTCATGATAGTTAAGCAAATCAGCACAGCAACGTTACAGCCGCAGGAAGCCAAAAAAAAAAAAAAGTAAATATTTAAAGCCACCTGAAAACAAATGAAAAACTACACTGTAATAACTAAACAGCTCAGGAAATTTGGTCTTTAGACTCGTGTTATTCTGCAGCACAAGTGATTATTATTGAATGGCATCTGCAGAGAGAATTTGGATGCTGGCTGGATTATGCCATTGCTTCGGTCTTTATCATTGCCCACTACTTCTCCTTCATAAAAAAACCTCTGCATGATTCCTTCTAAATTGTACATCCACTGTGTAATCTTTAAGTAATTTGTGAGGACTTTTAAAATACGTTTAACTTCTTTTCCTGCTCCCACTCCAGTGGTATAATGAATGCACCTGGGCAGACTAAACTGCCAGATGTAGTTTTAAAAATGTGACGCATTTGTTTCCTTTTATCCTGTCACCTTCTTGAAAAACGTGGTCTTCCCCCAGTTGTGGATCTTGACTTCTGTAGTAGCTCAGTTTCTAAAGGCTTTGATCTGCAACGTCTGCTAACCTTTTAGTGAATGATACTCAAAAGTCAACTGACTTAGAAACAATAGTTGATTCTACTCTAATTTTGTCCATGGATGACTCCAAAAGCAAATGAAAGGACTGTGTGGAAGGCATGACAAGCATCTGCATACTCTTCTTTATTCTGCAGGTAACCACAGACATGTACCAGGTTTTAGCAGCCAACAACTATCAGCTGGAATATCGAGGGGTCATTAAGGTCAAAGGCAAAGGAGAAATGACCACCTACTTTCTAAATGAAGGGCCTCCAATTAGTTAGCACCGACTGCAGCATCACTCAGAGATGGAATTTGCATTACATAAGATTGTGAATTGGAGAAGAATCATTTTTTTTGGCGGTGCAGCTGAAAAAGGCAGCGCAGTTGACATTTCACACCGTGACTCTAGAGCCGGTATCAGCAAACTCTTTGGCCACCCATCATGAAAGGCAATCGAAGAAACCACCTTAGAGTTGCTAAGTCGACCAAAGATGTGTACTACAGAGTTCACAGATAAGACATGAATTTGGAATTTTTAAAAAAGGCTGCTACCACAGGATGATGTAAGAAGCTATTTAAGTATTTATTGACTCAACACAACATTTACTTGGTTGAAGGAATGTATGATTCACTAAAAAGCATTATTTTGGAATGGATTTGCACTCCCATGTTTCCATCCCATACTGCCAGCTATTTGAAGTGTACCACTGTGTTTTTATTAGCTGTTTTTGAATGGGCTTTCAGAATGGACACTCGCTGTTGCAGCACACAAACAAGGCCTTTTAGAAGGGCACTGGTAATGTTTCAGTGTGAAAAGACATTATAGCCCTGGCCCCCTCTTGTCCCTTCTTCTACATGGCTGAATGACTGCTCTTCTGAGTGGGGCTGGCACATCTGATGAAGGGGAAGATTGAGCTAAAGAAAGATGGCTCTACAACCATATTTATTAAAAAGTCTTCTGTGCTCTTCTTTGGTATATATCAGTTTACATGGGAAAGACTAGATGTAAACAAGAGACACTTCGTGGGGGGGAACTCCCCTGAAATTTGTTGTGGGTTTTTTTGTATTTTTTATTTTGTAATATTGAAAACATGGAGATCTAACAGATATACCAAATTCTATATTTTGTAAATTATATATAAAATAGAAGGCAGGCTGTCCACACCAAGGTGCGGTGGGAGGTGTATATAACCTGTAGACTTTTGTGTAATTTTTTTGTGCATAACACTCTGAACAGACTTGGCAGTTTTCAGATTATCACTATACACTCAACCAACAAACAGGTGAGTTTCCAGGCTGAATCAGATGCTTTTTAAAATGAAAATCCAGAAAAATCTACAACCCCAAAGAAGAGGAAAAACCCAGCCGCAGTAGTCCCACAGTTGTTCCATGCAGCGTTCAAGCAGAGGGTGGCCTCTTAACAAATGGAAACAGGACCTTTGAGTTTTAGCTACTGAGATGGTGTCAGTCAAACATGTCAAAAAAGAGCTCTAAGCAAATCTTCTAACTACCGCTAACAGGAGCTCTTATAAGAGAAAAAAAGCTTATCTGAACTTTTTTTTTTTTTAATAACTTTTCATAGATGGTCTTACTAGAATCCTGCTGATATGAGAGCTGTCTGATACTGTAACTGCCATCTAACATTACAAGGAGCTATGTACTGCAGCATCGAGTTGACTTTCCTGTAGTAGGCACTTATTTAAACAGAGTCACAGATTTTCAATTTTCAGGAATTAGGTGATGTTCAAAAAAAGGTTATGATGACACGTGTGTGTACGAGGCAGTCAGCCTCAAAATAGAGTGCCATTGATATTGTGTTGGAAATCTTTATCACTAGTGGGGGGTATATGAATAGTTCACTGTTATCATTTATGTACCTTTTTTAACTATTAAAGAAAAATCCCTTGGTATTTTATTAAAAAAAAGGAGAAAATACTTTTTAAAAAAAAGCTATATTTTTTATATTCTATGAGGGGAGAGTTTTGATATTGAATTTGGCTAGCACTAAAAATTATTCCAATCTTTTGACATTTAATAAAGTTCTTTTCCACTCGTCTCAGGGCAGAATTATTGTAGTATTAACAGCTTAATGATTGCACTATGGTGGTGATTTATTTTTTTCCTACTCAACAGCAAGACTAAGTGATAATCCATGGGCCTGTCTTAATTTGCCATATTGCTAAGCATAACCTGTGCATTAAGCCATTTAAACGTGAGCTTAAATGGCATTGCCCCTTTCCTTCTCCTTTCCACTAGGAAACATCTCTGAAAAGTATAGTATATTGACTTCTGTAAAACTGCCAAGTCTGCCCTTGTACTATACTTTTGCTCCTTTACATCTTTCTCAGTTTGCAAAACACTTAAGTTACATCACGCTGTTACGCCTTTCTCCCCACCTCCACCTTCCATTCCTTTTACCCCCTCACTGAGTTTCATTACCTTCATGCCCTACACTCAGTTTTAGATTTGCTTTCTGCTTTACAAAAGTCTGCAGTCTTCTTAACTTTTGATTCATCTTATGAAGTTGTGTTGTCAATGAAATTTCAAGTCCCCAGTATCTCTAGCTGTGATTGTTGACAGTGTGTCATGATCATTTCAAGGGGTATTCACACACTCTTTACTCTGGATCTTGCAAAAATGGTTACAATTATGATTTCCCATGGAAATTGAAATCTATTTAAGTAATTTAACAATATTAAACACTGTTTCACTGGTAAAGTGTCTCTGTTTTATTTTAGCTACATCTGGCTAGTGAAGAAGTCAGACCCAAGTTGTCTAGGAGATACTGAAGCTGCAAATTGAAACATCCAGTTCTTGCTAGGGATGGCTGGCTGGCTGTTCAGACCCCACTGCTACTTTGCAATACCCAGTGACAGAGCCTTGGTTACACAGTGAACCTTCCCTGGGTCCCTCTTCTGCACTCACCTTGAAATGTTAATCTCAGGATAAGTGACAAAGCCTCATGGTGACACTATGGTTATATTGATGTAACTGAATAGCTGAACTTGTGTGTGTCTCCTATTAAAAAAAAAAAAAAAAAAGGTGTTTATTTTAAAAAGTCCATCACCAAAGGAATTCTCCAGGTATCTCAGTGCTTGTCCTCTCAAGGGCAGCTGGAAAGAAACAGCAGTGCTTGCCAGTGCAACATTTTCAGGCTTCACAGGTAAGCAGTGAAAGCTACATATAACTTCACCAAGTAACAGAATCTGAATTATAACTGGGAAACAACAAGCTGCAGCTTTCAACTGACTTTTTTAGTTGAGGAGGCATTATGCAGGCAACTAAGAACCAAGTGACTTATAACTGGTGATTTGCCAGTATCCCTGGCCCTGCTGGCAATGCATTAAACCACAAACACGGACAAACATCTGGCCAAAACCTATGCCTGGAGGCAAATCTTTTCATTGCTTTGACTATCACTTATAGTTTGAAGTTTGGGGGCTGGCAGGGAGAGATAGCTTTGGGATGCAGCCTACAAAAGGGCAGTTCAGCTGTTTTAAGGTAATAAATAAATAAATAAATAAATAAATAAATAAATAAAATCTCAATTTCCATTCACTTGCCCCTCTGGTCCCAGGCTTTTCAATTGAAGAAGCCAGAAGCACCTGAGGGGTGGGGAGAGGGGGAGGGCAGGACTGAGAACATTGAATTTCCTTGAATTGCAGGACAGCAGCAGCATTTTCCTGCCATCTGGCAGAGGGGTAGCATACTGTAAAAAGCAGGGCTACAATTTTAATTTCTGTCCCTGAGCACCTCACAGTCCCTGCCTCTGCTGTTCTGCCCTGGCACTTTGATTACAGCATGGGTGACAAGTCCCATGCCCCACGGTCTGCTAAACATAAAAGGTAGCTTTTGACTAGTCATGGAAGCACTTTAATTTGATTCAAGAGAAAAAAAAACATTCCCATTACACCACTTGGGAGCAATCCACAAAAAGGAATATCCTGACTTTCTCTTCCCTCTTTTTCTTAAAGTCCATGAACCATGGGTAGCTCTGTGAAGCAGAGGTAGTCATAACTATTGACCTCTTTGCTGCAGACTGAAATAGGAAGCTGGTGCAGGGAAGAGTGGGTAAGTAGAGGGCGGGCACTCGGTGGGAATGGCAGCAGCAGGGTGAGATCCTGGCACTGCCAAGCTCCAAGATGGTGCTGCTGCAGCACAGGTGCCATTTGAACAAAAAGCTCCACAGAACAGCTAGAGAGAAAGCTTCCCCTGTAAGCAGCTACTGCCAGAGAGCTTCTCTTTAAAGACAGAATTTTGGATGCAAATAACTATTGCCATCTACTGGAAACAGATTTGTGTAGCCTTAGCCAGGCACCGTTACCACTGCTAAGCAGTCACACAGGTCAGGCCAAAACCACACAAAACACCCTTCCATCATGGGTGGAGGGCAGAGTGCAGCTCAGCCTAAAGGCAGCCACTTCTACCAAAGTGTCTGATCATACAAAACTATCAACTGCTTCTTACAGATAAGCAAAAAATAATTAGCCTAGGCTTAAGTGTGTCATCACCCAACTTCCACCACCCCCCTGGCAGCACAGCAACCAATGGTGCAATATAAGACCCTACCATACGTGCTGCAGTGTTTGTCACTATGAGGGTGCCCTTGAAAGCCTCCCCACCTAATGGCAAACTCACTTTTGTGTGGTGCAGCCCAAGTTCCAAGAGGAGCAGTAACACCTGTTCTAAGGCAGCCATATCTGGCATTTGTCAATGTTGTGAGGAAGTCCCACCAAAGGATGAAGTGTTACCAGTGCCCCTGATGTGCTGTCAGGACAGTGGTTTCAATTCCTTCCTTTACTGACAGATTAAGAGCTGAGAATCTCTGGCTCTCACTGCTCAAGTATGCTTCACGCTCCCCTGTCCTTCAAGTGACTGTTGCCATTCAGTCTGAAATGAAATACAGGCTACTGAACATCCTACCTCTCCTGTTCAGTTGCTCAGCAAGGGGCATCCCAGACACAGAGACAACACTGGAAAAGAGCCACAGAGTGAATCTTGATGCCACACACCTGCTAGGTAATGGGGCTCACCTCAAATTGCCTGTAGAACTAGAGACTTGCAGTTTGTGTCCTGAAAATGACAGGAAGAAGACAGATCAGAGCTGCCTCTGGAGTTACTTAATGTCATGTTTCATGTGAGCAGCAGACACCATGACTCCTCTGACTAGTCAGGCACAGGGACACCCAGCTGATAATGCCCTTCTCTCTTCCCACTCTTCTCATGGCACTTTCACAGCAGCTTCAGTACAAGAGAGGGAGCAGGTTCTCATCTGCTTTCAGGCTTTGCCTGGTGCTTGACAGCTAGGGCATATTCTTAAACTCAGCCCAGAATATGCATTAGTGGACTAATCCTACAAGTGTCACTCACATGCTTCTAGTGCAGGCTGAGCAAGACATCCAGGTCAGAGCTTTTCATGCCATACCAGAGCAAGATACCCATATATGGCCTAGGCAGCCCCCTCTACATGTACCTTAAACCTTCTGAACATGTACTTGTCATCTATCTGTCTCAGAAGGCTTTGCCTCTGAGGAAGAAAGAAATGTTATCAGGGAAAACAAAGACTCCATAATGCTCTAAGAGGTCTGAACAATTTTTGGATAGCTCTGTAAAGTCAGATTAGCAAGTGGAGGTTTACCAATTGACAAAGGTGCTCTATAATGTTCAAATTATTTTATCAATAAAACTGATAAACCACAATTTTAAGTGAAAGCAGCTTGTACAGACACTGTGAGACCACTTGGCCTTACCAAAATAAACGGTATCTGGAATATATGATCAACTAAAAGGAACTGCACAAGCAGCTGGATGCTTCAGGGCTCCTCAGACTCATGTTATCATCTGGACTCTTTGTTATCAACACAGGACTGCAACTGTCACTGAAGCAGACCTTGTACTGCTACCCTTCTTGTCAATCACATCCCATCAGAATTAAAAAAACACCTATAATACATCAATACATCCCTTTATATTCATATCATTCAGGAAGCATGGATTTTTGCAACTGTAACATATATCAAGAATGCTATTTATTCTGACAAAAAGCTGATTTAAAATAGCATGTGCTTAGTGTTTGCAAATCTTAATGGGCTGCTTTTTTTCAATACAAATCATGAAAGCAAAAAACAATCCCACCATAGTAGTTGCAGTGAAAATGGTGAATGAAAAGCAGGAGGCTGAAAGTTAACATCCATAAACAGATGTTCCCTAGTCCTTTATTAACAAGACTATCAATATATTAAAGAATCTACAGTGAAAGTTAAGTAATCACGATGTCTGCAAAGGAAACCAGTTTCCATCATCAGCTAATTCTCTGCTAGCTTTGATGTAACTAAGAATCAATGCAAGTAATGCACACATAGTTCCCTCATAGAAGGCTGCATTCTTTTCTACACTTGTCTCTCACTCTTGATATATTCTTATATACCTACATGTGTATGTCAGTCTTCCAATGAAGCAGTGTGAAAGGAGAAGGGGAATACACATTTTCCAGGGGCTGAAGTTACTTCCTAGCAAAATCTGACAATTCGCAAATGAGACAAGTTCTTATCCCCAGCTACTGGCCCAGACATTGAATACAAGGGAGCAGGTCACTATGAAAAAACTCAGTGAAGAAAAGTATGCAAGGAAGAATGTGATTAAACCTCTAGAAGCTCAAATAGCCAACTCTGAGGTAATCAAACCTCAAAGAACAATGTGGAAGTCAGACAAACTTTTGGCCCTCCCTCTTCTTCAAATAAGGCATCCTTGTAACAGGGATGCCTTAATTAAAGAAAAGTAGGGTATTGTGGGTGTTGTGATGGACTCATTCCAACTTTAAAGAGGGCTTCATAAATACAGAAAGGAGTGGGCTCTGCCTCTACTAAATCCCACAGAAAAAAAATCAAGCGACTATGAATGGTCTTGCACAATTCAAACTAAAATAAACATGTTGTTCAAGAGAGTAGTCAAATTTTTAAATTCATCTTCATACGTTTAATTGCTCAAGTATCTGGTAAAACTGTGAGGAAAGCACCTACTGAATGCTGAGTTTGTATAAGCTACTGGGAAAACTTGGGAATTTTCAGTACATTTTCACTTCCAACTTGGCCTAGTATATCTTGTTTCTCATCTCACACAAAATTTCAGCAAGTTCTAATATTACAGTCAAACTGAAGTAGTATGTTCAAAAGCCATGTTTTTAGCACCTAGTAATATCAGGTAATGATGCACAGTCATGCTCATTAACTTTTCATTGTGAAAGGGGATTTTTATCAGTGACCAAGGAAACAACCCCCTAACTGTCTTCTATTACCCTGACAGTTGCATTTGTTCATTATACCTGCTAATCAGCAATTAGTTTAACGCCAGCATAACTGGAAGGGAATAATGGCTCCAGATACTATAACAAAGGAAGTTTTCATTCCTTAAAAATTCATCTTTGGGTACAGAAGGAAGAGAAGGTGTCTCAGAGAAAACAAGATTCTCCACCAAAATATAAACTGAAGAAATGATGCAATGGAAAACTCTTCACATGTGCAACAGCCTGAGTTAAAAACTAAGCAATACTTCAGGCATTCATGATAGCTTCCCCACCTACTGATGAAGGTGAAGTGAAAAGGATCTTCCAGACTTTATAAGCTCTATAAAATCTGGTTTTATACCTAAACATGAATATCTATATTTTTCAATCATGGACTTAGAGCAGTAAAGGATTGATTTCCCCCTTTTCAGGTGCCCAGAGTTCAGAAAGGTGCACGGAACGCTATACAAGCAAACTTCTCGGTGCTAAACAAACGCTGTTTACTGTTCTTCTAGACTTTTAAATATACACCGTGTAAACGTTTCCTAAAATTCTTGTATGCTGCAATCCAGTCCCTCTATCTTTTCCCCATCTTCTGGATTCCCAAAACAAAAGCAGGTAATGTTCATGAATGCGTTCTTTTTCTCTCCTACAGTGCGGAGGGAAGAGAACTAACTGCAAAGCACATTACCTTCAACACCAACCTCTGAGGCAGCCCACCAAGGTATCTTCAAGGTCTTGATCTCAGACATCAGTCACACACACATCATGAAGAATACAATACATGTCGCTCCTGCTCACTTCATTCTCTAATTCTTCTTGATTGTATTATGCGTATTTTTTTTTTACTAATACCACCTATATAAAAAGAAAAGAAAATATCTATCTCCCTTCTTCTTGGTCATAATCTGACACTAAATAACTTACCAAGACAGGTAACATTTTGGTATGACATATTCAAAGAAATTTGCCTGAAGCAACATTTCATAGCACAGCAACAGCAAAATTCCGCCAATCCCTAAATCCAACAACACAAGCTGCATGGCAACCTCCTTGCCCTTAAAGCTTCCTTTTTCCTTTTTTTTTCCCCAGCATGTCAGTGAAACTTCACATTATTCAAGGTCACGTATAAAAATACATCTATATCTTTATACTTGTACATTATAAAACATCACAAATAACTGTCATATAATTGTAATCAAAACCCAACAGTGTAACTGATGGTGGTACTGTATGGTTGCTATTCTCTTTTCTAAGTGTGTTGCATTTGCTAACTGATTCACCAGCTAACTGATTCACCAACTCCAGGAGTTATACAACAGTTCTCTCAGACACAAGTCTAGATCAAGGAGGTTCTCTTCTAGCACAAAAACACCCAAGCCATAAACCAGAATAAGCAAAATCCCTGGTCTATCCTTAAGCTAATCAGACTGATTTATTATTTTCCTGACATCAGTTGTTTATCTCAGGTTTGAGATAATTATTCATCCATTTCTACAAGTATATAAAAAGAACAACAATAGTCCAACAAGTACAAGTCACTCATTTACTCACCAATCCATTTCCTTTCAACCTTTCTTGAGTTCAAACACAGGAAGCGTGCAAAAATCCTGGGTTAAGTGGAAGAACTTTTGGAATAATTACTAAAAAGAAACCCTGTCCACATAGATCACTATTTTTAATATATATACATAATATGTATATAATTGAAAGTAAATCATAAATGAAGACATGTTAAAGTATTTATAGAACTAGACAGGTCAGGCCACAGGTGCCATAAAGCTGATTCCCAGAAACTAAGTTTCCAGGTTACATTTAAAATAAGAAAACATATATGTCAATGTGAAACAAAACATTCCAAAATTTAGTATCTTAAATATTCCAAATCTAGTTTGCCAATATGCAATAGCATTATTATAATTATTTATTTAGCCTATCCCCTACTGCCTCACAAAGGCAAAACTGATTTTGGAAGTGAAGAGCTTACATGATATGCAAAACACATTCCCTCCATTAACATACTTTCAAATGAAGGGGTTTTTTTTTTATGCCACCAGTCAAATTCCCCAAACTTGGTGTCCCTGCACAGAACATAGATATGACCCACTTTCCTCCTCTAATCCTGTACTCTTTTGTAAAAAACAAACAATCAAACAAAAACACAAACAAAACTTTAACCATCAAGCAAAAAACATCCACAAGCATCTTTGCTTTATTAAAAAAAAAAAAAAAAAAAAAGCCCCATCCAGAATCCAGGTAGCTTCCTCTTTTAGAGGACAGATTTACATTCCTGAGAGTGGATAATTGTTGGAACAAAAATGCCTTTAACTGTTCCAGGACTTGTCAGACATTGTAATCAGGGGACTTTCCCTGTGGTTGTCGCAGTCGAATTTGTAAGGTAGAAAATGCTCCCACAGTCACGTGAAAGAAGAGCTGCCACAGGTTGCGCAGTTCATACAGATACATGTTACACAAGCAAATTAACCCAAAAGTCAGGAAGGATTTAGCATTCCTCCAGCCCGTGTAGTATACAAACAGGTAACACTGTCAAGAAATAAAAAAGAAATCAGATTACCATGTAGAAAATAACTTCCACTGCAGAAGCAACTATCTAATCATAGACAAATTACAAACCCAAACCAAGTCAAAGTCTAAATCAAACATGAAAGTTCAACTCAAACATGTAGGAATGATATCAATTCAATTTAGCAGTCATAGAAGGGTGACAAGGACTGGATATCAATACAAGGTTACATTTTGCTTCCATTAAATCCTCTTTGAGAACAATTCTCTAAATCAATTACAGTCTGCAATAATGAGTGGCCCATGACAAAGGAAAGTGAATGTTCTTGGCGGTCTCTGGTCAAAATGCACTGTTCCACCCGAGCAATAGAGAAGGAACAAGAGCCACTGCTAAATCCTCTTCAGGCAAAGCAACGGGATGGACAGAGGAAATACCAGGGCCCTGCAGCTGGGAATAGTCAGCATAAAGCAATCCCCCAGATACCAAAACAGGGTCCTCCTGGAGTTAATGCAGAGGATTAACTGGTGGATGTGGAGAGGTCCACAAATAGCCACTGCCCTTCTTCAGACAGTGCAAGATGGATCACATTTGGAGAGGAATACACAACAACTCTACTGTAATTCTACCACATTTAAGGGTCAATTTCTGAACCCCATGGTGTAACACAGAATATCAGGACTGCCCTCAGTTCCCTACTCTGCCTTCTTCCTGCTGCAACTGGAAATCTGTTCAAGTCTCTCACTTCAGTTTTCATCTCTAAAAGGACACTTTACATTTACATTTCTACTTCTGCTATTGTTCAAACTACTTCTTTGACTTCTACATGAAAAAAATGTTTGCTCTCCCTCTGGATTCTAGCCATTTCATTTCTATCAAGGTAGATAACAACATCACTTGGGCCTACTTCGTATTCCAAATCTGTTCCCTGGGGATATATAACCACCCTCACACAAAATTTTCTAACAGCATCCACCATAAGATTACCAAAGTGTCATTCCTGTCCTTCTTGGGCAATTTGCCACATTTCATCAGTCAGAGAAAACTCTACTTAAATTTTTTTCATTTTTCATGTTCCTCAAAAAAGTGCCAAAGCAACATTTGCAAACAAACAACACAATTTATTGAGGTTATTTTATATTCTGTTTGAAACTCAATCACTGTCTTAAAAAGCATGCATTTCTTGTGTGGATGAGATTAACAAAAATTTCTTGTGATTTCTGGATATCTAGTACCTTCACAGATGTGATCACTGACAGTACCAGTAAGATTTGCATGTCCTTCCTCCAAAGCAAAGCGAAACTAGAGATAAGTAATCCGCATGATTCAGAATCTAGATGGGAGTTCCTCTGTATCTGCCTGGCCATTCTGAGCAGAGCAAATGCAACCTAGTTTTGTTGACAGTTTTACAAATCATATCTAAAAGAGCAATTAGTTGTTACTAGTATCTCAGCAATAAGAATAATTTCGTAGTCAAGAAGTGTAACTTATTCCAAGACTAAAATAAGAGTCAGGATATGCTTCATCAAAATGATTAATAAATATGAAGGGTTCACAAAACAGAAATACTACAGGAGTTTAAAAATGTTATGGCAATATAATGTTGAATGACTGAATCTTACTGAAGATGTTGCAAACAAATTATGAGACTCATCTTTTCATTAGTCTAGGTTTGAGATGCTAGAAGATTTGCCACTTACAAACAGAGCACCGGTCAAAAGGCCAAAACACCGTGGTTTTAACACCTTACTATAACAAGTGCTGTTACAAAAGTCCTGAGGGTTTTTTCCCTTCTATTAAAGAGAAGTGTTAGCATGGCAATTACCAAGCATGCTTTTATGTAGAGGGCTCCTCTGTGCTACTTCAGAGAAGATTTTGATTTTTTAGCCTTTCTTTTTGGTTGGTGGTGTTCCTTTTAATATATGTTAAGAAAAGACTGAAGGCTTGGCTTTTGACGCTTTGCACTTCAGGTACAACTGAAACAGCTGCTACTTTTGTACATTTTCTTCTTTAGAAGAGATCTGAAACCATGGAGGAACACTAGATGTGGCAGTGAGCCTAAAACACCATATTCTGTGTAAGTCCCATTCTTTGCCTGCACACCTAGGTTACAAACATTTTCTTGGAAACTATAAAGAGAAACACATTGCTATGCTATTATTAACTGAACTAGACAATACAGCATTATGGATGCCTTGTGGGTGAATGACAATAAAATGGGGCTTCATACAACATACAGAATTAATCTCACTAACTCTTAAGTGTGGCAAAAGAACATCACAACTTACCAGAGAACAGACAGCCCTCTTAGTTCTGAAAACTGACCAATTACATATTGTAGGAATGACACCAGAGTGTGTGGAACAAGAGTCTCAACAAATATATTTTTATATTAAGAAAAAGCCAACACTCCAGGCTGCAGGGATTCTTTCTTTAAAACAGCTCTATTCAAATCAGACAGTGGGGGAAAGACATATGTCCTTCTGTCTCAATGCACAGACAATAATACTTTATAAAGAATACGGTTTCTAACTTGGGGTGTATTCTTCGCACAAAAAGAATGGAGGAAGACCACCTTATCTGATATGGAACAGATTGTAGGCATGGAGAATTAATATCAAGCTGAAGAATTATTTAAGGCAGAGGCTGACCAAAAAAATCAACAAGTAGTGAAGAACACAAGCTGTCCTGTGACATTTTGCTAGGCATATATTATACAGAATGGAGACTACGGGTTAGCTGGACAAAAGGCTGACTGCTAGAAAGGCTGATATCAAAGGAAAATCCTGAGACATTATTGTATTTTATGGTCTGAAACTGTACCAAACATTGTCACAGAGAAACATGTAAAAACTGCATACTCCACAACTGAAAGAGATGAAAAGTCAAAAGAATTATAATAACAGCCATTGAGCATGACAGTCATAGCTAAACATCACAGCAGTGTTACCGACAAATGACAAGGGGCACCAGAATACCTTGCTACAAATTATATTGGAAAGTCAAATTCAGATGCAGAAATAGAAAACCTACAGACATAAAATACAATGAGAAATACAAGACAGGAGAAAGAAAACATAGCTGAAAGTGGCTGAATGCTTTGAAAAGGAAGGAGATGCACAATAATGTATAAAGTGAGGAAAATTCTGGGGTATAGTGCCTAGTTACTCTATTTCCTTCAGCGCTTCCCAAAGGAAAGAAGCAGTGAGACATTTGTTCAGATAATAAAGTTTACTTGAACTATGAATCTACTACTTTAAGGAAATTATATAACCTCCACTGCTTGTGACTTGAGATAAATTGTAAGCTCCAGACAGAAAAGTACATCAAATCTCTTAATTGACTAACTGGGGAAAAATGCCAGCAACAGAAGCTCTTCGTATCAATCTACTGTATCATAGTTTATGATTAATAAATAAACAGAGCAGAAATTATTTTTAATTGCCCTATTCGAGTATCTGTGACATTTAAGAAAACATGATGACATTTATGCATGACTGGGTAATGTTTCTAAACTCTAGTTAATTATGCAAGCAGAAGAACACACCTGGTACAAACAGGCTGCTGTTCCAAGAAAAAATGCAATAACATAGCTGAAATCTTCACCTTCATTCTGTGAAAATAAAACAAAAAGCCATGTTTTACAATGTTTCAGTGAAATACCAGATATTTGCCATATGAAAGTTATTAGTTACTCTATGTTAAAATAGTCTCACATAGAGATTTATAATAATTCCTACACTCCACTAAACCAAAAGAGTCAACACTAATCATTGCTTACTTAGAGGTCTGGAAAAAAGCCACTGTTACCTGGAACCTGACCAAAATGTTTATTCACAACAGACTAAGATTCATTCACTAATGATGAGATTTTCAAAAGCCTTAAGGGAACTTAAGGGATACTTACCTTCTCCAGATGCCTTTGAAAATTCAAGTCTAAACACTGGTAACTACCTTTAAAATCAACTTTGTCGAACTGTGCCTTCCTCCAGCTTCACAAAATGGAAACGAGACAGAAGGAAAAGACACAAGCTGGCCACTAGGTTGTGGTAAAATTCCACAGAGAGAGTAATGCAGTAGCTCTGCCTTCAAGGCAGTGAGAACAAACAGAAGCACATCAGTTTATTAGAAAAAGATTATTGGAAAATTAAGTTTTCTTGAAGGAAAAGATGGAAATATTTACTTGAAGCAATAGATCTTTCCACTATGTGTTTAAAAAACAAAACAAAATTCCTTCTAACTCATTCAAACAGGTTGTTACAATTTCTATAGAGCTGAGCAGAATAAATTTACATGCTCAGTGATTATTCTAACTGCATTTCAGACACACATCTGCAACGATCAAAAACTCACCCAGGAAAACAACAGGTACTCATGTAAATGTTCTTCCTCGAAAGCAAATACCATTTTGAGAAGGTGTTCCATTCGTAACTACAACTTGTTCCTGCTCGGAGTATGTTCAATGTAAAGCATTTCCATCTGCACTGTTGACTATGAAAATGTTTGTACATCTGCACATAAAACTTATCTACACGATGCAGTACTCTCCTAAACGGTATGTAAATCTTTGCCTCAGTGGCACTGCTTATTTGCTGGAGTCTATAACCACAGATTCTAACGGAGTTTTGCTAATACCCCAATAAAAGCACCGATTATAAAGGAAACAGTCAGAGAAAAGCTTTTGAATGACTTCTCAGAAGTCCCATTAATCATCTTTTGGTTTATTCCTCCCTAAACCTTGTGGATTTTCTCCATAATAAAGTAAATTAAGAGAAATTTTAATGGATTTTTAGTGTGCCTCATTTGTCAGAAAAGAAAAAATATCTCCCATCTGTACTGCCATCTATTACCTCCAGATGCAATAACATATAGAATAAAATTAATTGGCTGCCCTATTATCACTTAAATAGGTTAATCAAACATTGGTATTCCTTTTTAAACATCAGCTGCAGAAAGGTAACTAATTAAGTTCCAGAAACATTACACTGAGTGGTAGAAATCAGTTCAGTACTTTTTGTAACACAATGTACTTTAAACTCATTCTTATTTATAAACTGAGAGAATTGTGCATAACACAGAAAAATCTAATTAGGAATAAAGTAGAGCTGTGTGTTCTTAGTTTTTCTTCAAAGAAAGATTTAATTCTTGTTTTTATTTCAAAAAACAACCCAAAAACAACTCAAAAGAAGGACCTAGCATGGAACTCTTTCATCAACCCTGTTCATCTATTCATTAGCCTTCAGGAAATGATGACACCTCAAAGATCACTGCTTTATTAAATCTTTACATATATCAATAATTATGCATGACAACTGGAAAACCCGTCATATTCTTTACCTTGCTTCTCTAAAAAATCTATTAGGTATCAAAAGCATTGCACTTACAAAGTCCAGATCTATGTTTGAATAAAAAGACTACCTATTAGCCAAGGAGGAGGATTCCCATTTTGTTTCAGACAACTTCCACAGGATCTTTAGCTTCTACCTCCATCACCACAACAGTAGAGCCATTTAATGCTAAGTAAGTTATTTGGGTTTTTTTGTGGTAACAAACATGAACTTTCTGTGTGTGCTTGCAAGCGCTACCAGCATATCCACCTGAATTGCTTGAAAATATTAACCACTATTATTTTCATTGTAGCAATGAGAATACAACTAGCACAAGAAATAGAATAGAAAGAAACTGAAAGGCACACAAGGAGAATTAAGTATCCTACTTAAGGTTTACTAAAAAACCAAACCAAACCAAACCAAACAAAAAGAAAACACAACACCCAAACAAACAAACAAAAAGAACTACAAAATATTTCAAAAAAACAATTCTACAAAACCTGTTCAATGATCCTGCTCTTTGGATCTTTCAGAAAAAAACCAAACTGGCCAGATTTTCAAAGTTGTTCATCATTTCTATCTAATGTTTTTAAATAACTTCTATTAAAATTAAATGTCTCATATCCTAGCATAAATTTAGAAAACAGAACATTATGTTCACATACTCACTGCTACCAAGGTACCCAGTGAAGGAATTGGCCACCCACCTTCCACTGCTTTTGAAACTCACAGCCTCAATGAATGATGCATCACACTCAAGGAGGCACAAATCACAAACAATACAGCTTTCATAAACAGAGGTCTGACCTCATAAACAGTATTTCTGAAACTAGAACTGGCAAGACTTAGTTTATATATTGAGCATCTTCTAAGGTGATAATATGATTGCTATGAGGCATAACTCTTAAATTCATAAACATGTACAATACCTGGAGAAGACTTTCTATAGCATGAAAGCCACGAATTAAGTTCAAAGCCCCACACAACAGACTAAGCACAAACGAGACAATCCCTGGCAGAGTCACGGGTTCCAGACGGTGATGAGGAGCTGCAAAGCAGAAGATCCAAAAAAAGGTAGCAGAGGTCAAAGCTATGTCCTTAGAAATTTAATAAAATAGTAAACTCGTTTTTCAGTGGCTTGTAGCTCAAGAAGAGATCACCAAAGCAAACCACAATATGTCAATCATGTTTCTGAAAAGAAGAAAAATTTTAAATATTTCAACACAAGGTTTAAGAAAAAGTATACTTTCCTTCAATTGACATATATAATTGTTTTATTATATTTAGTCTTTAACTCAATTACATTCAGTTTATCCAGTAAGGTACTGAAAGCTGCTCTACCATGCCAGGAAATCAATTGCAAAGGATGCACCTGCAAGTGAAATTTGTCCACAATTAGTAGCCAGCTAATATGTCACGTACTTAAAGAGTTCCTCTCACAATCTCCACTTTTAATAAACACTAATGCATTAGCAGAGCTATTGAGACTGATTTAGCTTGTCTGCTGAATGGAGCACTATGAAGCAAAGCTAATACTGTCTCCTACCTTAAAAAAAACAGCCAGGGAGTGCTACTAAAGACAAATATAGACAGTTCTGAAACTAAGCTATATTACAACCTTATACAGACTTTCCAGATAGTGCTTAGATGTCTTTTACAAAACACATTAGAATTAAAACTCACTTTCTTCCCATGCACACACACTCTTTGGGGCCTATCTAGGGTCACAACACATAACAGTTGTGTATGTTCCTCATTACTGTCCCTTTCCATAATTAATAATAGAAAGCAAATCTGAAAAAAACAATGCAAAACTCTTAACAGTCTAGGCAACACTGGGAAAACAATACAACTACTGAGCCATACTTAAATCATTCTGTTCAAACCAACGAAGTGTAAAGATTTGAACAATGAGGTTAATGAACTGTAACATTAATAGAGAGAGGGGTGTCAATCCCAGTTGCCAGCATTGCACAGATCCAGGAAAAAGGCTTTCCAAACAGTTTATGAAGTTACAGAACCTAAAGAAAAAATGACAAAAGCTATTTCACATTGATAAGCAGACAGGGATGTCTAATTATGAGTGTGTGATAACTTCAAAATAAAACACAAAATTAGTTCAGTTAACTCATTTCTGATGAATTGAATAGTGTAATGAGTTGTGGGTCTTCAAATAAAAGCATAACCCACATTTAACTTTCAGAGCTTATTGCTCTTCTAACTGTAGTGCAGATTAGATGCATACTACCATCAATCACTCAGTTCAGGTTAGACATGTCATTTCCATATCGAATCATTCTTTTTCAGTGACTCCTAACTGGTTGGTTTGGGGTTTTTTGGTTGGTTTTTTTTTGTTTCTTTTGTTGTTTTGTTTTGTTTTGTTTTAAAACCACCTCATCTAGAAGGCAGCAAAAAGCTGAAGGTGTACGTGACTGGTTTTAGCAAAAAGTAATTGCATTTCATTAGCCGGTAGATAAAATTAGTTCATTAGTCTCCATGCCTAGCTCTTCTAACAATGGCATTTTCCCCATGTATCAGGGTAATTTTAAAACATCGTATGTTAAAAAAGTACTTAAACCACCTTTTTAAGAAAGGGGGGGGGAAGTAAAAAGCTTTGTCAGCTCAATCAAGACAGTCTATGAAGGATGATAAAATACTAACTTTTCTCTCTTATTAAAATATGAAAATAAATCCAAAAAATTTAAAGGACACTGCATACCCCTACTGATGTCATTAAGCTCTCCGAGGCTTAATAAATTTCAGTGTTACAATCAAAGCAACAAGGATCACTGAAACATAAATCAGGGCAAAACTAGAATGAAGGAGTGTCAGAGAAGGCAGGGCAAAGAACAGTGGACCTTGAGTCGGTACCTCCACAAATCTTCAAAAGATGATACTGACTGAATCAAAAACTCTCTAAAACAAGCCAAGGATCAAATAAAGCACAAATTCTGAATTGAAATGTCGACATTTAAATAAGAACTTGGGAAATTTACCCAATGTGAGAAACTGCACTACTTGCAAGGATGTTGATTTAAAAATAAAATGTAAAAAAAAAGTCCAAACACATCGAGCACACCATCAGGCAAAAAGTAACTTTGATTTGACTACTGCTCCTTCATTGAAAAAAACTCAGAAAATAGTAAACTTATCCTAACCTAAAACATCACATATCAGCATGCTGTCATCCTATTGCTGCCAACACCTACATTCACCTTTGAAGCAAAATTCTATCCATAACTGGCACACTTTGATTCACGCATTAATAATTACTCCTATTCCCCACTACACCAAAAACTTTCTCTTAGGGAAAAGGGCTGCTATTTTCAGATACTTTAACAACATAAGAGGCTTAGACACTAGACCCTGAATACATATCCATTACATGCATAAGCAAGTAACAGCCAACACTTCATCAGCATAGCCAAAATTAACGTATCTGATTCTGTGTAACAAAACAACTGTCTACCCAACTGCCTAACTCTGTGTGCTATCCAACTTGATTGAACATGCTCAACTCACTTAGAGCAAGTCATATATTTTAAACAGGACAGCATATTCGGGAAAATACATTAGGCAAACCATATCTTTTTGTAAGAATTTATCCTTAGAGCAAAGGAGAAACTTTGAACTTTAGCTGAGTGAGTAGCAAACATCAGAGAAAGTTCTTTTCAAGGGTGGAGAGAAGGTTTTAGCATCTAAAATTTGAAGAGCTGAAGAAGGAGCAAAGTGCAAACCTCTCATAATATTCAGCCATTTGTTGGCGAGTTACTACAGCAATTCAAGGATAACTGAACAGAGATCTATGGAATTCAGAGGAAGAAGAAACTTTAAAGTAACTGAAAGAGGAAAAAAGAGAGTTGACATGGAAAGAAGAGAGGACAACAGAAGTGCTTCTGTAAGACAAGTTATGGAAGAGGTAGGTGAAAAAAAAAATGGAATATCATCTGCCAATTATTGTTTAATTTTACTTTATAGTAAAATGGTCCTTATACAGTTTACTTTAGGCCCATACAATCTTACAACACTGTTACACAGAAAAGTAATAGAAACCTCAACTCCCACTACATGGACAACTTCAAAAATCCAGCCAATTTTGACACAGGCCAAATTCTCTCCTGCTTATTGTTTTTTCTTCTTCCAGTTGCAGAAAGTTTGAATCTAGACAATTTACAGAGTTAACCAGTTGCCACTTCTGCCACCATAAACTTCCACAAGCCAGGATTACACTAGAACATTAAGGGTTAACAACAATGTAAGCATCAAAAATGGCAAAAAAAAAATAATGATATCACAGCATTACATACCTTTAGTCATCTACTGCTTACATGTGTGGGCTGTTTTTAAAGGTATGTGTAGTGCTGCTTAAAAGATTCTGCTCTTTTAAACAATTTAAATATCTTCACATTTTTCCTTTATTAATTTTCCAGAATCTCTCTCTAATATGGTAAAATTGAAATACAGAGATTGTAAGCTGTTTCTACGCTACCTCACAGCACCTACAATTCTCAGTTTCAGGGCCCCAGCAGTACAAATAAGGCATCTTCAGTAGAAAGTAGTTTTTAATCTTCTACAGGAATCCTTATAAGTAATTAGGATAATACACTGGCAAAGAGATCCTATTAAATATATATATATATATAAACTGCACAAAATTAAGCTGAT